>KV751339.1:1334705-1350749 GCA_001698575.1 Mola mola
TGCAGAAACAGGCCACGCCCTCCCTCTGCTCACCAGGTTGGCACGCTGCAGGCATTTTCCTGTACTGGGAAGTGTTCTCAGCCTTGGCTGCGGCTGTGGCTTGCACTGATAACCTCAGACTCTGGAACTTTGGAAAACAAGTTTATTGATTGGATGTAAATAGCACACAGTGGGCTACAGTAGCTTAGGTTTTAAGTGCTGTCCTGTTTGTATATTCCAAGACAACATTTTCATTACGGATTCCACATGTTCAACAGTTCTGCCATTCGATTGTATTTGATTGGGCGTGCTTACCAAGCTAAATATAATTGTGTCAAGCAGTCACCTGCCTACGCTGTCACAGGCTTCGTTTACTTCATGGAAATCGCACTCTCCCTGCCTGGGGTGCTAAGGATCAGGGCATGTAAGTTGATATTAATAGTATAGCCATGCTGGTGCTGCAGTGTATCCACACCTTCCTGTTTTCTTTTTCTTCGTTTTGGCCCCGTGCCGACAGATTTACCTTTGGAGAAACTCCAGCATCTGAAAGGGAAAAAGGCCTCCATTGTTCAAATGGGGCTTCAGTGGAAAGAAAACAGTCTTTTTTTTTTTTTAAGTAAATAACAAGTGAGTAATAATGGATTGCAATAGCAATCATATAAACAGCTTTGTCATTGAGGCCCATGTTTGTTATTTCTAAAGTAGCGTGTTTTGTCTTTTTTTATTTTTCCCCAGCATCATGCCTCTTATGCAAAAGCATAAAGTCTCTGTGAGCAGTTTTGCTTGCTTTGAGGAGGTCCTCATTTCTGGGTCTCTGAAGGCACTTGTCATGCTCAGGTGATAGGAATCAGCTGTAAGCGGAATGGATATTTCTGTACGTTTCTTTCTGCACTCTTTCAGATAACTAACAGTTGTCCCTCCCCACAATTTTCCAGTCAATCTCCTCTGGGAAATTAAGTCAAGAGAAGTAAGTTATCCAGCTCTATCAAAAAAAGCAAATGCTCATATTTTTACAGCCTAGGCAAGAATGACCCCAGGACTCACACTTAGATGTTGCACAGAAATTCAACAAGATTGTAGCTTCAATTTAAAGAAAAGCATCAGAGCAGCAGTGCTTTTTAACACTTCATTGAAATATTTAATCTAAGCTTTTCTGAATGATATATAGATGGCATATCAAAATAACCAGGTTAACCCAATCGTTCTAACTCTGCATCCAGTGGGGATAAAATATCCTGCATCTGATTGACTTTAAACTATAAAACTTTCATTACGCATAACAATAAGACCTTAAACAAACTCTTAAACACTGTCCAAATATTTAATGTTATCTGACAATTGATAAAATCAGCAGATTCACTGTTATTTCTGTACGTTTTCCACCAAGGTGATAATAATTTGGCTGTAATAATTTCCTTAGTGAAATATCTTGATGGACAATTGTAACAGTCCTATAAGTCAGCTGTTGCCTTTGCTTGCTTGTAACAGGAAAGCTGTCTAAAAGCGGAAGGAAAACTTCCTTGAGTGGGGAAACCTCACCAGCTCAGCACTTTATATACTGTTACTTCTCGCATCCTAATGCAGGCTCACCCAACAGGCTTCTGACAGCTACTCTTTAACTGTTTCAAGTAGGGATTTAATGAATTAATAGTTTTCACTAGTTGAATTAGTAGTTTTTGTTGCCCATATGGAGCTCAACGAAGCTTGTCGCTGTGGTACTGGTTAACATAGTGCATCATGCTTGTTGCGCTATTCATGTAGGGCAATACTTTCTTGCAATATTTGTACACGTGTTTTTGTCTTGTCTGTTTTTATTTCACCTCTTTTGTTGAGAGTTTGAAAGCCAAAATACTGCCACGCCCACAACTTTAACAAAAATGTGCCTTTCTCAAGTTGTACATTTTCACTAGATGCCATCTTACTACGGTTGACTTCCTTTCTGCTACATGAATGTAGTGAGGCCCCAGTATATGGCATCAGTGCCCCCTGCTGTTTAAAATGTGTACCAATTGAATAGATGAGTAACATTAATTTATCGTGTTTTTTTTTTCTCCAAATTGCATGTAATTGTTACATCCCTAGTTTTAAGTGATGTGGCCATCAATTTTAAGAATTTGGTTGTTTAAAGTAATGTCTATGGCTCTTAACTGAATGAAAGGTTTGAATCATTGGAATCGATTGAATCTTAAGTTATCTGAGCTGAGCTGAACGTTGGCGGAGCAGCAGACATCCTGGTAGTATTACAGTTTCCCTTTCAGAAGCTTCAGGGCTTGAACTGCAGTGTCTTTTTGGACACGGAGACAGATAAAAATCACAACGGTGAACCGGACAGTGAATGCCTTTTGCGATTATCTATATCCATCCAGTTTCTATTAATGCCATTGTTTGCTTGGATCAATTAGCAATCCAAAAATGCCATGGTTAAGTTCGTAGACCACTCTGTTAGTTACCGCCTAGTAACCAAATTACAATGTTAAGGTAGAGGGTTCAGTCGTCCATGACTGTCGCCCATTATAATGAAAGACTATTCGTTTCTGGCATATGCCACTAAAAGCGATGAAAGGGAAGCATATCACAAAAAAATTAAAAAGTAATAAATAATTACAAAATACTAAAATCAAGAAAACTAAATGAAGTAAAATGGGAATATTTTGTCTAGTTGTTTGGAAATATAAAATTTCATATTTTTTTGGAATATGCTCACCAAATAGTGGCACTCCACTGAGAATCCCATTGTTGAAGCTCAGCTTTCTTTTTTCAATTCACTGTTCCCATATAATCCCACCTCATTCTAATTTTTAAAGCTTCAAACCATGAATCATTATTGTAATATTCTAAAAACCACAGCAGCTGTTATACATTTCTCATCACAATTACCAGACAAATGTTGAAATCAGCTCAGACAGGAGAACAAGTGCATGTCTGTGCAAGCATGAACAATCATCTAAAAATTTTTTTTTTTTAATAAATATTTTCCCAAATTTTGTCAGCTTGCTCTGTATTAGGGATGTGTGTGATTAGTATATTATAAATGTTTCTCCTTCGTCGACTCTAAACATACTTGTTGGTTATTGAACTAAGTAGTATTATTGTCTTATCGTACTAATACATGATGGAAGCGTTTCTAGCTAAATGTTTGTAGAGCACCAAATTTTGCTCAGTAGATATCAGCTTTGTGCTCTGGTTTTATTTACATCAATAACTAATTTTCAGGTTTTGCTGGATGGAGGACCCAAGGAGCACTTGGGTGAAAGTGTTGTAATATTTGGCAACATGGATTCTTGCATGTAAAACAGTGAAGACCAGATGACTAACCAAGGAAAAATAAGTGGAAGTCAGAAGTCAGACACTAGACATTCCTGCCGCGCTATGATGATGCATCTAATACTAACAATGCTGTCAAGGAGAGATTTGGATGAAATTTTCAGAAGAGGTCAGAAATGGCTCAAGAAGAAATGTTCTATGTTTGGGTGATGATCCAGATCACCATCTGGATCCTTGAACTCCTTAAAGTTTTCTTCTCCATTGTGAAGTAGCACCAGTTTCAACATTTCTGCTTATAATTCCAGTAACAGTGCAATAAATATTGAACCTTAGTAGGAGAATGTGATTAATGTTTTCAACCGACACACACGTACACACACAGTATTTATTGGACAGTGTTAAACATTGCAGATTGACCAGTTTAAGTTTAAAAATTTATTTCTGAGTGAAATGAGTAATAAAGGAAATCCTTAAGGTCTACAAGAATAAGTTTGGTGATGAACAGTTGTTGAAAACATGTGCTAGAGTCATACCATTCAAATAAAGTGCAGTAGCCCATGGGACAATAACAATAAAAAAAGATGAATGGGTTTATTCTGAAAACGCATCGCTGGTTGTTGGGTCTTTGACCAAATTTTATTCCAAATTTCATTCTAATCTATGTTTTTGTCAATTGGCCATAAACAGAATATCTTTGGTTTGAAGTTATTATAAAATCACAGTGTATTAAATATAATTAAATGGCAAGTGGAAGAAAAGGGATGTATGGATAGGATGCGTCAACTGTGAGTGGCCCCTTGTGGAAAATGTTTTGTGCTTTCTCTTTGTTGCAATAATTGGCAAGAGGTCTGAATGTCTCATCAGCACCGGAGAGTGTATTTGTCAGAATTGATGTATTTCTTCCCTGAAGATAGCAGAATAAAAACCATAACCTGTTATGTTTCTAATGTATAGTGAAAATAGTGAGTCTATATTTTCTGTCAAAAAACGTGTCTCTGAGAGAAAATATAGGTCTATGTTAAACTATTCCTGGTATTATTGGGAGGTGACTGACACATGTGGAACTATTTTTGCTGTGAGATATTGCTCCTAAATGTCAGAGCGTGGGCTGCAAAGCATCAGAAGAAGAGTCCCCCCTTCAGCACTGAGCCCAAGGCTTCACTTGCACTTCCTTCACATCCTTAGAAAGCGGAGTCTTAGCGGAGCAAACCCGAAGGCTTAATGTCAGCAAATTAATTATGGATTCACCCAATTAGTTCGCAAACTACACTGTGTTCGTGGGAAAATGATCATTCCCCCAAATGAGTTGTCTCTTCAGTCTTCTCCCAAGTGTGCAATGTGCCTCTCAGAACTGTGCATGCAATATGTGTGTGTGTTCGCCTATATGCCTGTATGAGTGAAGTGACACTCAGCGGGCAGGTAGCCTGACCTTTTAAATTATTCAATATCTCTAACTCATCCACTGACTCTCTCTCCAGTTTGGAGAGATTTGGTTTTAGCAATCTCCCTCCTGTCCAAACATATTTCCGTCTGTCTTTGAACAAAAAAGCAAACCATGTCTCTGCTCTCTTCTGAAGGCTCATTCAAATCACGCTGATCTGCGTCAACACAAAGTGATATTGTATCTGTGACGACTGTGTCTGACTGTGTGAGATGGCTTCAGAGCTGTACCCTCCCCTACCCCCCAAAAGTGTCTAATAAAGTAAGTAATCACATCTTTCTAATGAGAATCTGTCAGGGGCGGTGCATGAATCTGTTTACCAAAACAAATTATTTTCTTATTTAAGCATAGTCAATTAATCATATCGGAGACAATTCTGTTAGTGTTAGTGCCTCTCAAAAGGAAGATGGATTGCAAGAGCGTCAGTGTCGTTATTAAATTTCAGTACATTACAAGAAGATCCTCATGCCAATTAATCTCTCTTTTGGGTTTTCTTTCCACATTTGGTATAAAGCTATAATGTATGAGGACTGAAACTAGGGTTACAGCTAATGAATATTCACATAATTAATTAAGCTAAAAATTACTATACCGATCAACTGAGGAAGTTACTGAAAAGTTACTGGAACATCAATGTGCATGCTTTAGTGCCTGTCAAAAGTGACATCTTCAAATAGCTTGTATAAAAATGATGAATGACTGATGATTCGTTTATCATTGAAACTGTTGTTAATTATCAGCAAATCAATTAATTTGCCCACCTTTTGTTGAATGGCCTTCTCCTTACTGGTGAGATTACAATAGATTGACTTGTTATGTATGTGTCAACAAATTACCTTGTCATCTATGTCTATTGAATTACTAGACACCACTTAACTGAGTGCCACAAGGAAAAGGTATATTGTGCACAGTGGAAAAAGATTTGTAGTATAGAAAATGGCTATAAAGTCTCACTTCCCTACATTTACAATTATTTGCAAGGTTTGTTCATGTTTTCGACTGGCTGGTTGTTTTTACTGTAAGGATTTTAACAAAACTTAGTGGCAGGAAAGGGAAATGGACCAAGGAAGAGTCCATTAAACTGTTTTGTGGATTCAGGAATTTTAATTTACAGGGTTAGTTTTGACGTGGTGGAGACAAAGCCACTCTTCTGAATTCCATTCTATTTGCTTGATGTTTTTGCCTCCAAAGGAATAACTTGAGGAATAGTTTACAATCTAGAGCCAGAAGGTGGTTATTTTAGTTTAGCATAAAGATTAGAACATAATCTCATCTACTTCTCGGCAAATGAGCAAATATGGGTATTTCCCCAAATTTTAATTTAATGATTAGATTAACAAATTGATGTTGGTTAATTATCAGTCCATTACCAGTCACTGACTGAGAGCACTCATTGTATGTATCTGTCTCCATCCATTGTGTGGTAATAAACCCCCCTCCCCCCTCCTCTGCAGACTACACTCGGACAGTGATCCCTGTGTGTTGCTGACATTGAGCAGAGTTTGTGGCCTGGCATGGTGCTCACAGCGGAGCTGTCCTTGGAGACAGGGCCAGCCGTCGCAGGAATGGATTCCTACATTTAATGTGTGGGCCTGTGGTGTGCAGATGTTTCTCTTTGAATGAGCTGCCCCCCCCCCCTTTCCCCCCACAGAGTTTTAGCAATCATCTGACTTTTAATGCCTCTTAAATAATAAGATTCATGTATATGACCTTTGTGTTTGGATTGAGAGCGCAAAATCCCTGCTCAAATACCCTTTGAGGCCCCTCCTGGCTGCAGTTTAGGCTTTGTTTCAGTTTCTCTTTGTGAAACATGGAGAAACTGTGGTCACTTTCCTAATATTGTATAAGGTTATAAGGTTCTTGAAGGGAGTTCCTTTCTAATTTTTGGGACCACTTTTGACGCTGGCTGAGGAAATGTATGCAGCACAAAGGGGGAGGGCAGGAATTGGGGAAATTTTGGCCTCTGTGTGGGTCTTGTTTCCCTCTGAGTGCTATTCTGTCTCTCACTCTCACTAGCAGAGTGGAAGAGAGGCCCCAATGATGGATGACTCTGTTTGAGAGAGCTCCGAGGCAGCACCGCTACAGAGAGATGGACAGATGAAAGGAAAGGAGGAGGGCAGGAGAACAAAACTGAAGTGAATCAAGTAACAGGGTGAGGCCTTCTAGCAGGCTGTTCACATAGTAAAACCAGAGTGCTGCCATGTTGGAAAGACAACCTGGAAGTGACATGTTCTGTGTGTCAAAATTGCTCTTTGTCATGACAGAAAATGCTATAGAATCAGATTCATTATAAAAAGACAGTTAGGTTTTGTTATATAAAAACCAGCATTTTGTGTTTCTCTGATTAAAAAACCTTCAGGTAGTACGCACTTTCCTTTCCAATCAAATATGATTTAAAGATATTAAAAATTTGAATGAGGCTAAAACTTGTATTTATTCTTGGATTTGGTTACGCCTACATATTCCTAATGAATCGATGTTTGTTCCATAAAACATATAATAAAATGGTAAAAACCCTGCAATAATTCATGGTATGTCATCGGATATTTTTGGAAAAATGGAATTATTTAGATTCTTATGTTTGCTCTTTCTTGCCCCCCATTGTCCTGGACAGGAATGTGTTTCGCATTGCAGATGTGAATTTATGATACAGCCAAACTGGGGATCCACTTAAAAAAAAAATTGCTCAACAGCATTGTTAGTTGTTGAGAATTCCACATTGTCACTTTGAAGTCTCGGTAAATTAATAAATTGACTTGGCACCAGTTCATTTTTCTGATTACATGGCCCCATTGTTAATGTGAAATTGCACACAGATCCATTTCCAAAACTGACAATTTATGGTAGAAGCTAACCAGGCTTTTCTTTTCAACATTTTATTCTATTCTGTTTACACTAACCATCAGAGAATTCCAGTGTTAAAAAGACAGCAGTGTTATTTAGTGCCAGGTCCAAACAGGAGGTGTGTGCACAGCATGACTGCTGTGCTTTTGCTATCATGCTGCTACAGCCAATCCTGTCTTTCTACATAGTATGTGCCTTCAATAATAATCAATAATGATGATTGAATCATTTTCTTGACCGTTGTTCAGCGAGATAGCTTTTTTTTTCCCATCTGTGGCATATTATGCAGATACAGACACCCGTAGTGATACGCTGGTGTGATGTGTCTAGTATCCACAGATCATTTTCAAGTCGGGTTCTGCTGCGGGTGTCGTTGCAAAATAGGCAAGGCTCCGAATATCGAGATTAGGTGCTTTCGCAGGCAGTGTCGCTGCTCTGTTATGTTAAAAGAGGCGTTGAGATGAAAATCAAGAAACTCTGCAACGCACGCATGCTGCTCATGCTTCCTGTATGGACCAGGTTTCAACTGATAGTGGATTTTTAAAGGGTAATATAATATCAATAGGTTGTGGCAGGACAAAGCTGAAAGCTGATTAATTATCACCAAGCCCTCCCCATGAAACAAATCGACCTTACTGGAAATCTTTGACTTAATTAGACACTGAACTGAACATCAGACTGATAAATACCTAATGTGAAAATCTAGAGCATTCAATTCAAAGTAATAAGCAAATAAATGTTGATCTCATCAAACTAAATGTTGATTAAAATAGGTGTAATTCCAGATTTGACTATACGGTGAGGTTAATCAGTCAACCTCTAACTTCACTCTGCTTCTCTCACCTGCTCAAGATTTAAAACAGCAAATGATGGGCTAAAGTATTTGTTTTAGTACTTAAATGCCTGTCTGGAATCAGCAAGTTCCCAAAAATCACGCTGATAGCTGAGGAGATGGCATCCACACCGCAGACGACAATGGAGAACATTGTTCTTTCTTGAGTTCTTTACCTTTATGTCTTTTTTTCCCCTCTTCTTGTTAATGACTGCAAAGGAGTGATGAAGACTTCAGGTCTTGACTTTCTCCCGGCGCTTTTTGTCTAAAAGAGATGTTTTCATGGACTCGGTAGTTTCTGAGAGGATAGGCGCTCCTGGATCAGCAAAATATAGAGTTTGACTTGCAACATTTAAACCCTTTATAGCGTTGAATTAATTTCACTTAAGGATAAAAATAGTTGTTCATTATTATATGGTGTTGATCAATTGCTCTTTACATATTGCCAGTTTTCTCTCTGACAAAGATTCTCTTATACAGTGAAATCTTTGTCAAGTAGTATTTTTAGTTTGCTCAAATATTTAAACTCTTGAGTGATCTGACATAACAAGTTTAATTACAGATCAAGGTCAAATTCATTTCCTTATTTCCTTCAACAGAATTTATTTATTTATTTATTTTTTGCTCTTATAGGGATGTACAAATTGTAGGATGGTTTATGGGGGTGTTCATCCAGCTCAGAGGAGAAACCGCCTACTATTGAATTGACAATACATTAATATAGGGGGTGTAAGTGAGGTAGTGCGCTCCCCTCTGAGTAGATTTTAACCACCCTCTGTTGGCCTGAACGTGTCATTACATGGCAGCCTGTCAACTCGTCAGGTGTAGCACATCAACTCAAGGGCTTCACTTTGTCAGATCATGAATCATCTCTTGCAAGTTTGATCTGCTCCTTTCATGTTTGGTTTGATCAACTTTTGTCATTGTATAAGTATTTTTGCTTGGCTTTGTTTTGAAAAGCTTTGAGGGCAAAAAAAAAAAAATTGGTAAAAGCTGACTGCTGTTTGAGTCGACATACCTTCAATGTCACTGCGATCGATGAGGAATGGAACAAATCAGATGGAGCTTCAGATGAATGTTTGTCAGTGGAAAAAAACGCACTTCAAAAAGGAGAAAAGTGGCCCTCTTAGAGCAAAGAGGCTTTGTCGCTTTTTAGAGCAAATGGGGTACTTTGTCCCAAACAGTATCTCAGCCAGTGTGCGTGCGAGAATGTGTGTGATTCACTGATTTTCTGTGTATCTGTCACTTGCAGCTTCCTGGGCTCTTTTTGAGCAAGCGTGCGATTTTTGTTGTCAAGGATCCTTTAATGCCTTCCTTTGTTCGAGTTTTTCTTTTTGTGTGTGCTTATACATTCATGTGTGTATATGCAGCATCCTGTATGTGCTGTGTATGTTCAACCAGATGTTTCTTGCCTTTCTTGCAGGTGTATGTGCCGAGGCGGTATGCCCCGGGGAGTAGTGCTGACAGTGCACTAGGTGTCGGAACCTTATCAGTATTTGTGGCTGAAGAGGAGAGGTACCCCGCTGTGCCGTGCCGTGCCGTGCCGTGCTGTGTGTGACGCCATGTCCCTAACTGACAAACACAAAGTGAAGAGGCAGCGGCTGGACCGGATCTGCGAAGGTAAAGTTTGTCCCAAAGTCTTATCTCGGAGTCATACTCGTTTTCTCTGTATTTCTCCAAAAACACTGTAGTCCCAAGCATGCTGTACACTTCATAACATCACAGTTTTATATTAAACTTGATCTGGTGGTGTGTTTTTTGTCGCCTTGTGTTTGGAGCTTTCTCTGATAAACTGTCATATTTTTTACTATGAAACATATGAGCTTTGTCATTTTAAATGACTAAATGTATTTAGCCTACTTTGTTCTCAGGGATGGAGAAACAGTTCATTAAATATTCATTGTTTCGGTTGTTAGCAGAGTTTTATTATTTGATCAGCATTGATGCAGAGACAATTACATATATTTGTTAAAAATGAGCTACTTTACATAAAACAAGCGTGAAATTTGAATTACATTAAAAACATTGGCATAAACAACACAGATGATGAAAAATTTGATCAAAAAACAATTTTAGCCTCATTGTTTTTGGCCATCAGATGTTGTTTTTTTTATCCCTTACTGACAATGCTGCATCCCCTATCCAATCATCCTTATTGTTACCTAACCCTAAGACCTATTGATGATCAATAACTATTGATTGCAGTAATATTCTCCTTGCACACAGCACATGTCAGATACTACAGTAACCAGTGTATAACTGTTGACCTCAGCGGTAAGCAGTCATCTGGCAGATGTAAATGAGATTATTGCTTCATTCTGGCCTCCCGTTTTCTTTTGTGTGTGTGTGAGAGAATGCGGCTTATGGTTACAGAGAATCTCTAAACAGCTGAAGTCAGTTTACCGCAGGGTAGTGAATGGTTTCTATTTCGTCATGGCTGTTTGGTAGCAGCCAATTTTACACCAAGGACTGCAGTGATTATCAGGCTTTAGGTTGTGTTGAAGGGCCTGAACACAGAACAGGAGCCCCCTGCCGTGAACAAAGCTACAAAGTTGGCCCAGGCAACAAGGAATATGAGCCTTCTGTGTGGGTGTATAAACTTGTCTGAACCTTTGTGGATGTGCATTTTTAAACCCACTTGTTTGACTTTGCCCAGCGAACATGTGTGTGTTTGCACATATGTGTTTGTGTCCGTCAGACTGTGTCCTGAGGTAAAATCATCTCCTTTCTGCTGTCTGGGTCCCTGAGAGGCTTGTTAAGCTGCTGGGCCCTCCCGGAGCCAGTGCACAGAGAGGCAGACATGACTGCACTGCTGGAAAATGAAGCTAGACGCACCATTACCCCCAGTGCCAGCATATTTATTTTGCAGCATGATGTAAGCACTTCAGTGTTGTGCCCATGAAATGAAGGACACATGCTTTGTATCCTTTAAAAGCCTATAGTTAGGCTTGTGAATCTGAGTTTTAAGGCTGCTGTGACTGCTTTAGAAAAGTGATTTTGTTGAATTTGATCCAAACAAGTAATTTAAAAATACATTAGGATAATACATACCATGACAATGGCAACGTCAACAAGAAAAAGAGAAAAAGGAAGAGAAGGTATCATTTTATTATCAAGGGAGAATCATCCATAATCAGGATTTTAAAGCATTTATGCATTTCATTTCATGCTACTTCAGATCTTTGTTTGCACTCCCATCTGTGCAATCCAGGTGTAGAAGACTGAATCCACTTTATTTCAACAAATTATCTCCTGAGGATCAGTCCAGTATTAAGCAGTGCAGTTTAAAATCAACACTTTTTCAAATCCCAGCATGAAGGATACGTGTGTAATAGAAAGTAAACTGTTACCTGAGTTTAAGAAATAGCTATAAATTATGCTAGTATGCAGATTTTGTGACCCACTAGTCTCTCTGTGAAACTGCACAGCTGCTGGCAGTGGCTTTACATTATCAGTATAGACATGTGAGGAATACCAGTCACTCATTAAACTCATTGGCAATAGGGGTCCCTTGAAAGACAATAAATGATAATCCTGATTAATCCCTGAGGATGTGCCATGTTTCATATCACAGGTGTGTTGCTCATTGGTGGAAATTCTTCCTGATTAGAGTTGTAGCGCGCATCCAGCTGTTGCTTGCGTGAATTAGACAGCTGAGGTAGTTAGTCATTCCTCGGGGAACAACAGTTACTCTGCTCTGTCGGGCACAAGCTCAAAGCCCACAAGAGGCTCACAGAGAGTGGTAACAGGTGTTGCTGTGATGCATGCAGAGTTAGCTTGTGGTGAGCGTATCTGCCGACGTTCTTCCTCACACACACACACTAAAACGTGCAGACCCATACAGACACAACTACTAGCTTTCCAGATGGCCATCATACAGGATCAGTGAATCAGTCCTCTGGCTGCCATTGTGAGGGCGTAAAAGAAAAAAAAAAAAAACAGCTTGTGATTTGTGATTTGTTCATGAGCCAATGACCAGGCAAAGTTGTCTCGCTGATTGCATGTAGCGGCATGATAAGGCTGCCATCGTAATTGTCTCCATGCAAGGAGAAAACACACATAAATCAAGACTCTGTTATTTGTTCCACAGACAGGTAGAATCCTCACAGGGCCTATTTAGCTGCTGTCGGGAGTAACTCATCATAATCCAAGTTTGCACTTCAACCGGGGTTGCGCTTGGCAAACAGATGAAGCCGTGATTCGTGCTGTCTTTTCTCCATCTCTTTCGAGGGAAAATCTGTACCGTTTCTCTTTCAAAAGTGTCTGCTGAGACCACACACTCTCTATGTTATACCATTATCCGCGTTCTTCATTTTGTCTTCTGTGCATTGGCATTAATAGCAGTGGAATCAGCAATTGAGTATCCAAGGAAACCCATTGGGGAGATGACAAGGCTGATTAAGCCATTAAAAGCCTTGATATGTATTTAGCATAATCTGGCCTGTCTGCAAATAAGGTGGCAGGGAGCTGGTTGCAACACTTTTCATCATAAACTGCTAGTTAGCTCAATCAAAGCAGCTGCTGGTAAGCATCAATGTTATGAGGAATACAGAGAGGAGCTTTCTCTCGTTTCTTTATCAGGGGTGACGAGATTCATTCCAGTCATCTGAAGAGATGAGGATGCCAGGACTCACAGTCCTCCCAGCCTCAGGTACTTTCATGTTCCCAGCTAAATTTGAGCTGAACTGAATTTAGTAATCTGCAGCAATTTGGCTGATGGTAGGGTGGATGGGTTCTTATCCTACAGTGTATTATTATTATTATTGCTAAAATTGTTGCTGTACTTGTAGGCTACCATATTGTTTTCCCTAGTTTAGAGCCACACTAATCTAGTCGGGTAATGTTATTATCAACATTGGTGTTTTATTTATGATAATAGTTGCATAATTAGGAGTAAACTTTATCCTTTAGCTGCTTAAGAAAACACAAAATTAGCAGTAGCTGACTGTTCTTTCACGTGATTATTATATTTGGTTAGTTAGCCCCAACATGCATAGAATTCAAGTAATTTGTTAATGTTAGAGCTGCATGATATGGTCAATAATGCAAATCTTTGCACCAGAATTTCTTTTTTTTTTTTTTTTTTTTACTGTAAAATATTGTCATATAAATATTTAGTCAGAATAGTACCAAAAAACATGTTTTCTTACATCTAGAGAAGATTTATAGCTCAAGGCATCTCAACACTGAAACACTTCATTATTATGCTGTTTTGTCACATATTTTGTCTTTCTAATATAATTGCAGCTTCTAGATAGTGAAATTAAACCATAAACTGGATCATAAAATCATAAATCATCAAGCTAACTCGTTCCTGCAGTATTAACGCAAACCAGGAAAACTTGTGTGATGACAGGCATTGTGGCTTTACCAGGTTCAACTTGTTTCATACACAGTCAGCTTTTGATTTTTTTTCAAGCCACGTCTCTGTGCCTGTCTATGCTTTGATTTGAGGTTGTTTGAAACAATAGATTTTGGTGGTGATTCAGATCATTGTCTAGATCCACAATTTTTTTAAGGATTTTTACAGGATAAGGAATAGGTGCAGTTTCAAATGTTTAAGATAACTAATACGGCTACAGATTTGCAACTTTATTTGGTATTGTTGGAGGTCTTTGCTCTTCGTATGCTATGTAGTTTAGATGTTTATTGCTATTAGTACAACCGTACGTTATGTATTTGTTTCAGTCCCCTGGGGTTAAGGTAGCATTAATGCTGATGAATATGCATTTATTTTGATAAATGAGGCAATGTAATGCTGTTCAGGCTTTGTAGAATTATCTATGCAAGAAAAGACACTGACCTTTCATCAAGCATTAACAGCACAGTATATGTGCAGAAATTAGTGTCAGAGTTCAGTATGTATGTACATTTACTCCCCACTACGTCTCTGCCTATAACCACAGCCCAGTTAAACATACTCGAAAAATGATCTTTTGTTTAACTAGGCTCCATGTCTTTTTTCATTAGTGATGTGGAGGCAAATTGCATTTTCCATTCTATCCTTTCTCCTCTCTCTCGCTGTCCTTCCCTCGCTGTTCTCTCACTCAGCTGCACGCTCCTCGTCCCTCCAAAAAGCAAGCGGGCTGTCAACTCTCCCTTCTGTCTGCTCCATCTGTGATGCAGTATGGGCCACTGGCTTGATAATGATAGGCAGGCGAAGCATAGGGCTGCGCACACAGCAAAAAGAAGCAAATCAGCTCACTAAAATGGAAGACAAAACTTTAATCAGATGCCTCACCAAGTCTAACAGAGGTCTGGCGTTGCTGATAAAAGGTTCTGCCCCACATCCCTTCCACTCATGCGAAATGTGTGACATCCCCTGCGTGTGTCATCCATGGTGAAGATTTGAGGCGGTAAAGAAGCAGAGGACAGCATCTTGTTAACACAGCAGAAGCGAGCCCCTACGAAAGCCATCGGACCAGAATTAGTATCATGTGTTTTTCTTTCCTCGTTCCCCCTCTTGCTTCCCCATTCTTGTATTAGAGTTAGCAAAAGCCCAGAGGCTCGTTAAAACTTTAATATACTGTACAATCACAGTAATTGAGTAGAATTTTCAAGATCTTCCAGTCATGGTTTTAATTTATGAAGCCCCGATGAAAGTTTAATGGATCAGCAGTTGTAGAGTTGTGGCTATCTAAATCATTCTGCAGCTATCTCGCCCCACACTTCCTGCCAAGTCCTGCCGTTAGCGTCCTGTGCCCTAGAAAGATGGCCAGATTGCTCCGAAGGCACTGTTGCTGGACGTCTGTTCAACACATTGTACCTAGAGGTGTTTCACGGAGCTGTGGGATTGGCCGCGAGCTAGCAAGCGGGGCACTGGCATAAATTCTGATGCTGTTCACCACTATCCACTGAGTAAGTTTGGGGTTTCTTTTCTTCTATTGTATTATTCATGCTAGCAACTACAGGGTCCCTATTGCTTGATGAATGTACTATAGCATATTCACTTAATTATGGAGCAGCTCTCATGAGAGGCATATCAGAGAATGTAGACAAGATGAATATGGTACCCTAGCTCCTCTTGCTTATGAATTGTGGGAAATGAAGCAATTTGCATTGCAGGAGATATGATATGCTATATCCTTGTTCAGTTTTAGCAAAACCAGGCTGGCCGCACTTGAGAGGTTTATTATTCTTATTAATATTTTGTCAGGAAGCAGGAATCTGAGCGACACACAGGCCTGGTAGCCTGGTAGGGGCTGATTAAAAGAAGTTATTGTGGCGACCGCCATACAGAGATACAACACTGTGATTAATGGTGTGTTTTACAGCTGACACAAATTTGCAGACCTGAGAGGACAGTGCAGAGAAATCACTTCAAGGAAATTGCTAGGTATAACTTGCCTCTAATGAAAGAATCCGTCCTTTGGATGTGCATCATCCTGGACTGTTTAGGGCCATAGGGTAAATTAATCTGTTCTGATTTATTTTTGTTTTGACCCGCTTAATGTTCTCCAGTTAGGATGTTCCGTGAAACAATGTTTTGTTTTAAACATTGTTTCATGATTGCATCATTTAATCTCTAAAATGAAAAACAAGATTGTTAGAGCATTTCCCTTTTTGATTTAACAGGTTGTGTGACAGCCTAAAGAGGCACAGTACTAAAGTGTCTTGTCACTCTTGAACAGTAATAAATTTAGCCTGTCTCAGTCACGCTGTCACTATATCTCAGCTTCAGGAG
>KV751339.1:1353175-1367095 GCA_001698575.1 Mola mola
ACAGAGGCTGCCTTATGACCCAAACTATGACCCCAGCTCAGCCATGATTGCTGTTACTGCTGGAATGGCCTCCAGCGTTCTTCCTCACCACCCCAGCGCGGCAGACCCAAAGAAGATGGTGGACCCTGCCTTCCTGACTTTCCTGCGAGCTGAAGGCTTGGCTGAGAGCACTATCACTCTCTTGTTACAACATGGCTTTGATTCCACCGCCACACTGGGAATGATGGAGGACCATGATATCCGCTCTGTAGCCCCTAACTTGGCCCAGGCTCGGGTTCTGTCTCGTGTGGTGCTTGGCTTTAAGACAGATGGTCCAGCAGTGCGTCTTCGTTCCAATAGCTTCAGCCACCGAAATGACCTCTATATGCAGCCCCCGGGTTTGACCATGGACCCCAGCCTGATGCAGCAACCTCCCACCACCATCCAGACGGTGTCCCCCAGGATGGGAGAGTTTCTTGGTAGAAGACCCAGCAGTGCACCCTCCCAACACCTCTTGGAGACTACTACCTACCCAGTAGCACGGCCCTTAGCTACTGGAGCTTTCCCAGTCAGTCCTGGAGGATATAGCAGTGCTGTCACCCAGGGAAGACCTCTCTCCATGTACAATGCACACACCGGTATTGCCATGTCTGCTCTTGGACAGCAGCCTCCACCAGCTCCAGGCACCCCTGGAGCAGCACCCAAAACCTTCTCGGGCTCCTATTCCCCCATGGAGCTGATGAAGAGAGCCCCCAATCTTCCCCCAGCATCGCCAGTGGCAGCGGCAAGCCCCCTTCACAGCCCTCAACTTCTCCGGAAGGGGATCAGTGCTGCTCCTGAGAGTTCCATTGTTCCTGTCACGTCTTCCTCCACTCTCCAAGTGCAAAACCCAAACAACAACAAGATGGTCGGACGTCGCACTGGTCCACCTGTTATAGTCTCAACCATGACCACCACACCTGACACAAGTAATGTTAAACCACAGCTTTTTCACTAACTACTTCTGTCGTTGACAGTTTCTATATGTTGTAGGTATTTGTTTTTCATCTTTTGTTTTCTCATAGATTAGATGCATAGTGAAATTTAATTCTCTCTACTATAGGTTGATTTTTGGAATGATACAAAAAGGCTGGCAGTCTTTGAATGAAGGAGTAGGATGTAAGATGCATCTGAGAAGTTGAAAAGCATTGCATTGAAAGTTCTTTTTTAAATTGTGCAACTATTTATACATGTATTGCAACAGAGTTGTGTCATTTGCCGGAGGGTATCCTGTCTCATCACCAGATGAAATAATTCTCATGAGCATCACTCCAGTTATTGAGGTCAACATTTTGCTTTCTTTTTCTTTTACTTTTCATATAGTTTATTGGTCAGGATCATTTTGAAGTGAGAGTGTCCTTTTGAAGTTGTTTTGTGGCACCACTTTGCTTTCATTAAGGTCTGTTGTACATGGTTTGTTCACTCGACCTGGTGGAAATAAGAACAGTTTCAGAACCATTTGGTTAAAACACTTTCAATGTAAGGACAGTTTGTGGAAGCTGTTTCCTTAATATACTCATATACATTTTTTTTTTTTACAAGATGTATTAAGTAAAGTCCGCGACCCGGACACGGATAAGCGTCAGAAAACGAAACGAAACGATTAAGTAAATATTAAAAACAATATTCCAGCCTGTTTTAGAGTTTCTTTGATGCAGAACTGCTGTCGTTCTATTTTACGCTGTACTCTCCCTTAATCACAGGCTTAACTGCTTCAAATCCAATTACATTAATTGGATGTACAGTTGTGTGTACTATAATAGGTAGCTGTTTTATATAGACACCTTGTCTATTTCTTTGGTCATTTGTTTGCTATATTTTATAAACTAATTCAGTAATTTCACCTCAGACGACTGTTACGAGCAAAGGAAAGTTATTATTTGTCTGCTTGAAGTTATTTGAAAGTAAAATTTATGTTAGGCTGTTTTAACTAACTATAATGCCTTGATTACTAATTCCTAGGAAGTTATTTTCATTTTAAGAGTGACAATAATTAGACAATTTTTAAACGCAAATGAAGCAACAACATTGCTTCATGCCACAAGACAACATCAACCATGCCATTTATTTGTTTTTCTGTAGTTTATTTTTAACCACATTATTTATATCAAGTAAATATGTTTATGGTTCAATTTCAGTGGCCTTACAGAATAGATAATCATCTTAATTTTTCTTGTTTATCATGTAATCTCATACAAGTTCAACAAGTCGTGTGGCAGGTTTATTGATGAGTTTACATTGGGAGTGAATTTTCCAGCAAAACATATCTGAATTATTTTTTTTATATGAAAGCCTTGATTTGCAGTTTTAATAATTTTACATATTCCCGTGTTGATTAGAGCTGATGAGCTTGGGGAAGAATTAAATCTTTTAAACTTGCTCTTATCCATGTAACCCTGTGTCTTGTCTGCTTCTGTAATGGGTCTGTGGGCTGCTGCACTTGTTAAGGAGTAATGACTTTTATGAAGTGGTTTCCCTTCATGTGGTGTCAAGAAAATCAATAAAATTAATAAATGAGAAACGAGGTTCAAAGGAGGGGAAGGAGGTTTGTAAACGTATGGATGCGCACCATTTTTCATGTAGCTAACATTTGTTGCGTCAGTAACTTTATCTGATAATGGCGAGCCCTAGCCGCCAATTGGAACGCTTACTTCTTAATTGTGTGTTGCCAGGCAACCTGTGGGTTTGTTGGTAATCAGAGATAGATAATCTGAATGCTTAAGGAAAGGGGAAACAAGTAGCCTTGCATGCAGCGGTGCACATTTATTTTGTTTTGTTACTCTTGTTACTCTTTTCTGAGCAGCCATTTGCAGTTTAGGGCATGAGCAAATTGAGTAAAAAAAAATAAAGTGTTGCAGAGAACTTAATGAAAACATTTCTCTTAGTCTCTTTCTCTCTCTCTCTCTCTCTCTCTCTCTCTCTCTGTTTATCTGGACAGTATATCTCCAGAGATTGCTTCTCATTCTGGTGCTGCACCAGCGAACGGTCTCTCTTATTACACGCATGGCGTTTCATGTTCCAACATGCATATTGATGAAAGGATGACACATTATTCCTTTTGCACCTGCTGAATAAATTGGTTGTTCTACCAATTCAAACCAGTCCTCTCTTCATTATTCTACATCAAAGTGTAAATTTACACATAGCCGTTGAGGCATCCACATTTCCATGTAGCTGAATTCGTATGTATTCTCAAAGCAGAATTTTGAAAGCAAAGATGTGAGCAGCAGTGAAATCAGTTGCTCCTTAAAATATTTATGTAAAAGGTGCATGTGGGAGTGCCCTGCATGCGTATTCCTCTCTGCTGGGCGCTGTCTTGGTTGGCTAAAGCCGTAAGTAGTGTTATTAATGGCATTAAACGGTTGAGTCGAGCTTAGCTGCAACAGTTCCCTTCCACCCAAAGTAAGGAGAGCGCCTAGCAGCACTTGCATTGGCCATGGAGTTGTCTGTCAGTGGCATCCCACAGAGCAGCACAGGTGGGTAAACCCGACTTCAATGTCACGTGAAGCAGAATAGCCCCCCTGCTAGCTAGAGATGTGATTGGCTTGTAGCCTGCATTTTGTGCGTGCTCATAAGATTAAGGTGGATGCTAGAGTGTTGTCCACAAATGCCAGCACGTGGTTTCCTTGCAAAGATTATCCACAGAACATCTTTAGCTGTACTTAGGAGTTGGTGTGTGTGAGGGCAGAGCTTGTAGTTTACAGGAGGGGGAGAGCTCAGAACAGCCCCTTTAGCCATGTGGGATATGTCATTTAAGCTGTTCACCTGTATATGCTCTGTTGGTTCCGCCGTGACCAGGTTGTTTCCGTTCCATCTTGGTAACTTCAAAGTCAAAACATGGCAGAATCTTTCTTTCTTCTCCCCCTTTTCTGAAAGCGAGCCATCCTTGAGACTTACGCAACCTTCCTATGTATAGCTCCCAAGGGGGGCTGAATGGGATTTTAATTTTCCCTGCCTGTATTTGGAAGGACATCAATGAGGATACATGCCTAATGTACTCACAGCTGTCCTTGGCTAAACTGCTTTGTTCAGGTGTCTGACATTGATTTCAGTGGGCACTCCCGTCTGTTTCCCCACTGGCTAGCCAGGAAGAAAGCATTTCCTGTGTGTCAGTGTGGCCTTAAACTTTGTCTCGAGACATGTTTATATTCCTGTGTGCTGCAACTCTGCTTTTTCTCTGTATGAGGGTGCTTCAAATGCATGACTCCAAAGTATTTGTGTGTTGTAATATGTGTTGAATACACACAATTCTGCTGCCCCCTACCATCCAGATGTCCCTCTCGCAGCAGCAGGAAGTGTTTGTCTTCATCTGAAGCCGGCTGAATGTGACAGCAGGACATGGGGACACGACCTTAAGTTTCCTCTATCTGTCTCCTTCTTCCTTTGACTTGAACTATTGAACTATTTACTGTACACATGTGGTGCAGTCAGAATGTAATGTGACAATGATATGATTCAAAAGCACATTGGATTTAAGATTAAATAGTTACTAGAAAACTTAAAGTTTTAGGGTTGGTTGAGGATTCTTATTGTGTTTACTGTGTTGGTGACCCTTTTTATACATACTCCCCCAACTTTAAACGAGACAAAATCACTCGCTAATGCCATCATTAATCAAATCTTTCCCCTAAAACAGGATACAGTTCTGACTACATTGTACACTGACCCCTTCCCTTCTTGTTTTGTTGTGAAGAGCTTATAACTTGCGATACCTGACTAAGAATAGCCTGACAATCAGTGGGGAAATCCTACTGGCCATCCTGTGTGTATCGCAGGTGTGGATATGTGTGGGGATGCTACTATACAGGCATCACGTGTCAGCGGGACCCTGTGTCGTCCTCGCTAATCCTTCTGATATGAATGAGTGGAGACAGACGAGAGGTTTCAGCTCACATGGCAGCGGTGAGAGGGTTATTACAGGGAATGCAGCTGTATAATAATCAGGCTAAGCCATGCTCTTTTGTTAATATCCTATATTATAATTTGTGAATCCATGTATTGTATCTATTTAAACATAACATTCCATCCCTAATTGTCTCAATCACTTGAATTATTCCTCACACCAGATGGAGAGTGTAGCTTTTGTAAACTGTGTACATTGGTACAATATCTCACCATTTCTAATTTGTTTAATGTAATATAATATAAGACCTGAGCCAAAGTTATCAGCAGACACTTATTTTGTGGGTTTTCGTGCTTCAGTCTGGTCTTCAGAAAGTAAAACAATCAGATCATGTAACTGTCTCTGTGTGTCTGTTTTCCTGTAAAATAACAGATTTTCCACACCTGCTTGTTTATGGTTGTTCTGTTTTATTACTAATGCAGCGTAAAGGACTAAAACGTCATGAGTCAGAGTTCCAAAATTTCTAACATAATGTGATGAAGTACAAAAACAATGATAATCAATGCCCCTATTGATCTGTATTAGCCTGTAATGGCTGCTGTTGAAGGCCGCTGGCTCAACTGTGTGCTGTCCCCTCTGTCATGGACTCCAGTTTCCCTGAGAACCTGGTAGATTTTACATGAACTATCTGCTGCTCCATCTCTAATCGGCCTCTGTATTGTTTGTGTCCCTGGGGAAATATGTACAGGAAAATTTATTTTTCCACTGCAGTCGTTTTTTCCTCTGAAAGGAAAGTTTAAAAAACAAGTGTAGCCGATGCCTGTCCCCTCCCACCCCTCACCCCCTCCATCACCATTGTCTCATGGTCGATCTTTCCAAACCATTGGTTGTGTTCACAGAGGGATTAATAGTTTCTGCGAAGCCAGCCAAACCATGGAAGGAACAGAGCCTTCAAGTGAATGAGGAACAGCTGGTTTCCCCCAGCTTGTGACAGCTTGAGTGTTTAAATGTGTTTATGTCCGTTTGCAATAGTAGCAGCTGACCCCTACGCGGGTTAGAAGTGCTGTCCCTTGTCCGAAAGCAGACTTTAAAATCTTTCATTTCCTATCTACTGTGCTGCTGTTGCTGCTACTATTAAATGTTAATTAATACTCACAGAGAGTCTTTAAAATTTTCTTACTATTTTGCAACACTTCAGATTTTTTTTTAACTTATTCATGATTCATGTCAGAGACAAATTTCCATCTGTGAGTCAATTGGCCATTAAGAATTTCTGAATGAGTTTCTGAAGGACTGGCATATTAGCGAATTAAGATTTTTTTTTTTTTTTTCTTGTGCACACATTGTTAAAGGGGGTTTTATGTGTGTGTTTTGCTTTTTCGAAGATTTAATGTGCCCTAATATAGCTTTTAAATGCCCCAAAAGAGTCATGAACGCCACTGACATGCTGTCACACCACTCTGCATGGCCTTCGATGGGGAATTTTTGGCGTTATAAGGGGAAGATGAGGTGTGAAAATATATGACAATATGTGCCAGACTGTGTCTGTGTGCTCGAGAGTGACGTTTGTCTTGTGCTGTGAAAAATCTTCTTGCTATTTTGGTCACATTCATTGTCATGTTTATTCTACAAGCCTCCTTATCCCGACGCTGTTTTGTTTACAGGATGGCGACGACGTGTGCTCGCTGCTCACACTGTAAGAATGGCAACACTTTGATATAATCTCCCCAATTATCTGTTGTCAATTCTGCCGTGTATTATTCCTCTTTTCCACGGCAGTGTTGGGGGATGAGATTGTCTCTTCCTTTTTTTCTTTCCATTTTTGTGCATGTCTACAAGCAACAGCTGCATCCACTAAAACAGAAAACTACCTCTGCACACCTCCCTAGTGTTGTTTTTTTTTTTTGTCTCCATCCCCCTCTTTCTCTCTCAGTGGTGGGCAGGTCACCCTGAATTATTCATCAGTGTGAAATGAAAAAGCTCATAGATATTGAATATCCTCTCTGAAGTGCTGGCCAACCTTGTGTTTTTTGGGGGTTTTTTTTTTTTTCCTCTCCTTTTTTTTTTTTTTTGCAGCTGAAAAGAGTGGCAGATCTCATTGCAAGTGTATTTGAGATGTTCTGTGGAAAACAATTTCTGTCCCCAACCTCCATTATTTTTCCTAAGACTTTTCTTATTCCACAGGGGGGAAGAATTTTTGGGGTTTTTTTTTTTTTTTCCTCTCCTTTTTTTTTTTTTTTGCAGCTGAAAAGAGTGGCAGATCTCATTGCAAGTGTATTTGAGATGTTAACTGATTGCTTTACCTTGTGCACATATTTATCTTCTTGTGGTCTGTGACCGTGACGAGGGTTTGGAGAGGAGAGGATGGGATGAAAACAAATTAAATAAAACGATAGGACTTACCTGTGGAGGTTTTTCCGCTCTGAGAAATCCTCGTAGCATCACAGTGGACTGCTTGGTTTTGTAGCTTCCCCTGATTCACTCACCTCTTCTTGTCGCGTGTTGTCAGGCCTGTTCCTTTCTGGAACGAGCGTGTCTGTGGTTGCTTGTGGTCGTCCCGATCGACCAGTTGTCATTTCTTTCCCAAGCGGCCCTCTGTGGTCCTTCATTGTCTTCCTGCCCAGTCTTTTGTCCTGCGGTTTGATCTGCATCCCACACTGCAAATCAGTGCTTCTGGTTGCTATTCATTCAGCCCAGCAGCCAGCAAACACAGTAGGGACTCTCAGAACATCTCCCATGTGGAAACATATAAAATAAGGATGAATGGGGAAAATGGGGAAAATCCTTCCATCTTCAGTACTTTGTGGACTATTAATATTATTTTTTTTTTTACAACTTTAGGGCATTTCTATAATATCAGAACATTTCTGTGTCTATTTGCTTGCATTAGTGTCTGTATTTGTCTAACGAGAAAGCTGAACGCTTGGAATCCAAGGACTTGGATTTGAAAGAGCCTGAGTTATGGCAGAGAGCAGATGCAAAGGTAATGAATAAATAAAATAAATAAAAACTAGTCAAGGGACGAGCCCCTCCTCCTCTGTCCCTTATGCTGAACATGCTAATAGGACACGAAGTGTTTTATTTGTTCAATTATATCTGAGGGAACAGTGCAGCATTAACCCTGCATTGCATTCATTGGCCATTATGTTGCTACTACCATGTACCATTTCAGTCATTACAGTACATTTTGCTCCATTCCCAATTTCCACTGCAGCGTGGACAATTACTCAGGAATCCTTTTAAGAGTATTCCCAGGCTATTCTGAAACCAAATGTGGCTCCAACCCGCTAACCTTTTCCAAAAGTAGTTGAAACTGAATTATAATGACTGACAAGTGGAGAGGGGAACGTGACTTCATTTTCCTACGATAAAAGGAGTCAAATTATTTGTCTTCCTGGAAATGGGTTTAAGGATCTGCATTTGCTTTTTGCTGCGTCCAGAAAACCCGTCCCTTGCAGGTAACTTCACTGCTTTAGTGAAATGCATCGGATGGCAATGCACAGGAAGCGGGGTGGCGTTGGTGTAGCTAATGGGTGTCAGGTGTTCAAGCTGTTGTATTGTGTGACCAAAATGCAAAATTCCATGGTATAGAAGGTTTGGTGTTGCTGGTGGTGAAGGGGACAGCTCTGCAAGTGTGAAATATCATCTGCCACGGTGGAGGGAGGTGAAGGGGTGGGTAGGAGGATTTTTCCTGAGGGTGTAGGAGATGAAGAGAGAGGGGTTTATGATGATGAAAATGGCTGTAACTCTTTAGTAAAGTAAGCTTTAAAAGGCTGTAAGCGGACACCTCATAGTATCTGATGGCTGACTCCTGGTTGACAACACCCCGCAACCCTGGTGAATTTATCGTAATGGAGCACAGCTGGTCCTCAGCTTCTATGGGTTAATAGCCGTGTGACAGCTTTTGGAGGGAGGTGGGGTGTGACTGTGTGTATGTATGTGTGTATGCGTTTTATTTACTTCTGCACTCTGCCGAGTGGCATGCAGGGGCCACACTTGGGAGGGTGGAACTCTGCTGTGTCTCCACTCTCTCTGCCAGGCCAGATGGCTCCTGTCACTGAGCGAGGAGGTGGAGCAGTGGAAGGAGGGGAGCTCTCAGCAGCGCCAGAGTGGCCCGTCCCCAGAGCCACCACATCTGGAGACCACCTGCAGCTGGCTCACCCCACTCCCTCTGTCCTCGTTCCTCTCCCTCTTGTACGCACTTGCGTTCCCATTTCGCTTTTCCAGATGGGGGAAGTGGCGACGGTGTGTTTTAACAGGCTGTAATTTGTGCCGGTATTTTAGAAACTTTAGTGTGTCTGTGGGACGGGCAAAGTGGGAGGAGGAGGGAGTGAATGAAGGATGGAGGGGTAGCGGTGGTGTGAAAGCACAGCAGAAGATAATTTCATTTTATGCCTGCCCCAGCCTCTGAGAGTTGTGGGTTTTGTATTTGTAATACATCTTTTTTTTTTTTTTTCTTCTTCAAGTAAAGAGGCGGAGTGGGAATGTTCGCTCTTCTTCCCTTAACTGTTGCTGCAGCTGATCCGGAGGCCACGGGGGGGCCTTTTTTGCCTTGAAAATAAAGGTTGCTTGCACTCCCTAACAACCACCCCCCCCAAAAAAAAAATATATCATTTGCATTCCCATGCTGTAATTTAGCTTTCCTCCCTCTTTTTTTCACTATCTCTGTGTACCTCATCCCTACATCTTTTCAGCCCCGATCCTTGCAGTTCCACAGGGATTCGAACGTGGGAGGGGAGGCAGAGAACACAAAAGCAGAGAGGCAGTTGTTGACTCAGGGTTGTTATCTGCTGAGGGGGTGAGGGCGTTTGGTTTATGTGCATGTGTGTCTGCGTACATGCCTTGGGAGGCTTATTTACCCTGGTTGCTGCTGCCACAGCAGGTGCCTCTCAATGGATAAACCTGCTCCTCCTAAGTAAACATTCACCAAGGGCGAAATTAGACTTGCACCACCAAAAAATACATTATTGGTGCTCCCTTTTGCCTCCTCTTTCCACCTCTGATCACATTAAGAATGCCAAGCCCATTGAAGACCAGCCATCTAACTCCTAAATCCCAAAAAGAAGTGTCACTGAGCATAAAGGACAAAGAAAATCTCAGAGGACTTGTGGATGTTTGTTCAGAGCAAAAGGATAAACCTGTTATCAGTGTGTATCTGTGGCTGTTCTCTGCTGTGTTAACAGGCTCTCCTGATATTTCAGGTGGATACATACGCAGCTCGTTTCCATAGAGGTATAAGCTCTTAAACTAAGTTGTTGAGCGAACAAATGTGACCTTTGGCTAAGTGCATTTTTCACTATGCATGAGATGCGGAGCAGATAAGAAGATTGTTTCTCTGTATGGACGGCTTTCCCGGTTAGTGTCTTGGCATCAAGTTAATTTGCTCCCCTCAGAATGCATGGATGAGCTGGTAACCTTGCTGCCTTTTTCTTTCAGCTTTCAGATTTACACGCCCCTAAGTGGGTAGATGTGTGTGGATGATTGTTGGCAAGAAAGCAAATGTAAGAAGTTCCTATCTGCCCAGGTATCAAAACATATTAAATACCTAATATAATATGAAAATACAAATAAATGTGTTTTTTGTCATTTTTTTTGCCACATATCATTCAGTAGGCATCAGTATGATCAGGTATGTGATCTAAATGGGTGAGAATTACAGTTTTTCATTTTAGGTGGACTTTAAACCAGAAAAAAAGCAACAGGTAATGCCATTTATGCCATTGTTTAAAAAAGTGCCAATTAGGGCTGTGGCTTAGATGTTAGAGCGTCTTCCAGTGATCGGAAGGTTCCTAGTTTGATCCCAGACCCTGCAGTTAACATGTCGAAGTGTCCTTGAGCAAGACACTGACCTCCAAATTTCTCCTGATGCTTTGCCACCAGTGTATGAATGTGTGTGTGAATGGATTAATGCAAAAACCTGTAATGTAAAAGCACTTTGAATGGTCAACGATGACTAGAAAGGCGCTATATAAATACAGGACGTTTACCATTTACCATTACAAAGGAAAACATTACACTAGATTCTGATATTAATCAAAAATCACAGAGTGGTCTGGTGCTGCTATTTTGCCAAAAAGACAACAACACTTATACAAACTGTTTAACAAACTGAGTGATAGAATTGAGTTCCAATGAAAACTATGAGATCTGCGAACATTTTTTTTATTGCAAGTATCCAAAAGTTTGGTTGAATCAAACCTAAATCATGCACATGTTTGAGAGAAACATGTTTCCTAATTTAGGTGAAATGACCCTTAATTACACAGTGCCAAAGCAATGTAATTGAAGACGGAACATATTTTCGACATGGCTACACAACACAAACAAAAAAGTCAAGATGGTTTTAATACACTGCAAGACGGAGAACTGAAAGTAAATTAAGAGCAAGAAAAAACTACTATCAAAGCTCTCTAGGGTACAGCTGTTCTTGAGCCGAACCCCCTTGCTAAACATGGTCTAGCATATGAAATGGACCCCTGAACCTTTAGGCATAATGTGGTCAGCTGAAGCCTCGTCTCCAAGCAGCAGGTTGGCTTGCTCTACCATTTGCTTTCTTAAAATCTCCTTAAGTGCTTTAGGGGGATTTAACAGGCCTCTACACCCAGCGTCCTCTCAGCGGCCAAGTTCCAGCACTTACAGGAAAAGGGCGCTTACAGTATAATTAGGCTGGTTAAAGATGAGGGCTCCCTCTCTACGTTAAATCCACACGGGCTGTAAGGAGGTTCAGGCCATGTTGGGTCTTCCAGAGCTTGAATGCGCTCTTGATGTCTGACTGTGCTAAAGGTCAGGGCTAAAAGAAGTCATGCAGCAGGGGGGAGATGTGAGTGTAGAGTCTGAGCTCTGAATTTGAAATCGAAAATGTAATACTTTGCCAAAAAAAAGGAAAATGTATCTAAGAGAAATTGCACTTTGACACTCTTGTCTGTGAACCTTGATAAGTAGCAGTGCTAAGGCTCTTTTTTTTTTTCTTTTTACTTTTTATGATGGGAAAATATTTAAACTTAATAAGATTAGACTATTTATTTTTACCAAGGTTTATGTCCTTATGTGCTAAAACTCCAAGAAAAGAGTTGATCACTGTTCTTTGACCAATGACTGGTTTTACTTTTTATGTCAAATGAAAAGAAAAATAAAAGAATGAAATGAAAAATTGGCAGACTATATAGTTTTTCAAGTTAATTTAAAAAGAAATGCATAAACAATAGAATATTTGCATTGCAACTGGTACTTTGACGATGTGATTAATTGACTTAAAATCAGGAATATCATGATGTAATTATATCCAAAATCTCAGGTTTGTACCTCAGCTTATAAACAAACATGTTTGTATTGCACTTTATGCTCTCCGTCTCTGTCTCTTTAGGTTGTTTTTTGGTGTGTGTGTGTGCCTCTTAGTTTCTCTGCTCTGTTCAGTATGGCTTCTGTTGCATGTACATGTGAACAACCCTCTATTTCAGAGGATTGCAATAATCAAAAACCTCCACCAAATAAAACATAAGAAAATGTGCATGTGTGTGTGTGTGTGTGTGTGTGTGTGTGTGTGTGTTTTGGAGGGGCAGCCCTGCTGTGCCAATCTGTTCTCATTAGTGTTTACTGGCCCCCTCCAAACATAACGACATCTATGTCAGCTGCTGGAGTCAGGAGCTTATACGTGGCTGTTTGTTTGCACACGGCCTGTGGCGGCATTTAACCTATCCCAGCTTTGACCAGCTACAGTACCTCTCCCACTGAGCCATTATGGCACCTGCTAGAGAAATCACAAACAAGTTTTTGTCACATTGGAAATAGTTGGAACCCCCACGAAATTTCCTCATGTAAATAAAGTCGAAGAACACTGCAGCTTCATCCACAAAAATTCTTTTCAATACAAAAATCAATCCACAATCTCCAATAACAAGCTTCTCAGACTACACTGAGATGGAAATTGCTGATCATTGCCCTCAACCCCATCTTTAGAATGACTGTTTCCCCTGTTGAGTTTTTTTTGTTCAAGTTGTGAGCAATTGCTGGCATTTTTGAACAAACTTATCATTTCAAACTGCCCTGAATATTTTGTTCTTTGGATATGTTAAACAGTGAATACATCAATAGAAAATGCAGAGCTTCAGCTTTAACACTCTGTTCATATCAGCATTTGATTGTTGGTATTTTTCATCAACAATGCAACATTTCAGGAAAAAAAAAAATGCATTTTTGCCAAGTAGTTTGCAGAAAAATGTATATTTTCGCCGTCTCCCTCAGGGTCTTACAGTACATTTTGAATAGTTATAATCGTATTGTGAAGCCTCAATCAAATCATATTATGTTTCTTGATACTCTGATACCATTAAATATCCTCTAGTTTGATACAGAAATTATGACTTATTTCACAACTTATTTTACAGTCTGTGCAGGGAAGTAACAAGGTACCTCCCGAAAGTGAAATTATGGTCGAAGTCTTACAGTACTATACAACTGTTGAAAGACTTAACTAGGAATAATTTGATCAAGTCATGCACTGTGTATTGTGATTTTTATCGAATCACGATTGTAGTGTATCTTGACACCCCTAGTGGTTATATCGATTTTGCCCAGCAAACGTTTTTGCAATTTAATCCCAATGAAAACATTTTGTTTCGTCCTCTCACCTCTGTGGCTTGCGACACACTTCGTCTTCACCTGCAGACTTCTTCTTCACTTCTTCTCGCGCCCAGATGTGCTGCACGATTGTACAAGATAGGTCACAGCACCTCCTATAATATAACAGTGAAAAGACCAATTGCTGGAGGTTGTCGGCAATGGGGGGAAAAGAATTAAGTTATTTAATACCCAGGACTAATCGTGTCGATTGACAGCTATATTCCAATAAAACGAAAATTGCAGTAGTGTAAGCAAGCACGAAGATTCTTCAAGTTACTTGAACCTATTGGAACATTAATGAAGAATAAGCAGTTGAATTTTAGACCAAATTAATGCCGAACTGGTGATAATTTGTAATAATAATGAATCCCTTCTTCTTAAGATATCCCTAATCTCGCAGAATGGCTCTGTCCATTGAGAAGCTGCGATCTGCCACGTTC
>KV751339.1:1377209-1389230 GCA_001698575.1 Mola mola
ATTAACAAATTGAATTGACTGAAATGTCCAGGGTTACACACCTTTGTTAAGGGGTCAAACCGCTGAAACATTAATGAAATATTTTCCTGTACCTAAAATCATCTCCCTTGCCTTCCCCATCTGTCTCCAGGTATTCGTCCCCAAATCATGAACGGGCCAATGCATCCGCGCCCCCTGGTGGCGCTGCTGGACGGGCGCGACTGCACCGTGGAGATGCCCATCCTGAAAGACTTGGCGACGGTCGCCTTCTGTGATGCCCAGTCCACGCAGGAAATCCACGAGAAGGTAGGAAAGGAGCTGCACTTCGCAGCAGCAGTAACTTGATGAAGCCTGTCACTCACCTGTGCCCGCCTCTCTTTTCCTGTCACAGCGTCGATATGTGAAGTGTGTTATATTAGCTCCATAATCTCTCGCCGGGTTGAAATATAGTGGCTTCATTATGATTTAATGTCACTTTGTGGCACAGAGTGCAATGTCTACATCAGTGCCATTCTTCTAATAGAGAGTCTTGCATAGCTGGGATGCAGTGTAATTACATTGGCTTGTAGAGACTCTTTATTGCTTTTTATGCAGCGCTGTGGCTGCAAAACAATATATGGCCGTGGAGATGGGTATCACCAAAGTGCTATCTCTCCATCTGCAGACGGAGTGAGAGGCGCTACGTCTTTCCACTCGATGTTTTTATGAAAATGGGACATATTAAAAACAAGCCATTTGCATAGAGATCAATTCAATCACAGACCTTGGGCGGCGAGGAGGAAGCAGGGAGGCGGGGAGCTTTTTGTTTGTTTTAACACTGCCTTATCAGGAGAAACATGATTGTAATGTTCACCTCACCAGCATATTCAGCAGTTCACAGTAATAACTTGCTGTCTCGATACCCAGAGGGTTGGTGTAGATTGAAAATGTCCAATCTCTGCTTTCTGCTGCATGGATGCGGAAATGCAGCGCCGATAAGTCAGTTTCAGTATGATGTTGTCAGGCCAGACACCAGCTGCTGCACACTCCTCCATCTGCACCAGAAAATACAGAAACTCCTGGGAAAGGCTTGTCAAGAGCGGAATATGAAAGTGGCCCGAGGTTATGTTGGATCTTCCAGCCAGCAATCTCGTATTTCTCAGGTGATAGAGGGGCACGATGAAACACACGGGCGAATACTGATCAAGATCGAGTTACAATAACACTTCTGCAAGACCAAATCCAACACGCAGCACCTGCGCTCCTACATCATCATCCAAGGTCAATGATCCCTCGTCTTTCTCACAGTCACATGTGGCTTTTAAATGTTGGATGATAGCCCGCAGACGAGCGTCACTGTTAACCTTCTGCCCAGCTGCTCATCCAATGCTGGTGTTCGGAATAGGGCTGCAACTAATGGCTGTTTATGTGAGAAAATGATCGATTGGTATTTAGTTTAGTTGATCCGTCAGAAAGTCTTTAAATTGCTTGTATCCCAACAGCAATGAATCAGCGAGAATATCAGCAAATCCTTGCACTTTCATTAAATCATCACACGTGTTTATTTTCTAATAATTCAGCGCTGATCTAAGGAGTCATTCGACATTTGGGAAGATTTGCTAGTTGTTTGTTTAACATTAAATGAGGGGATTGCTGTGACTCATGCCTGGTAAGGTAAAAATAAGTCAACCGTGAGGAGCTGATTAGCTTATGTTAGCACAAAACCTGGAAACAGCTTGCCTGGCTGCGCCTGGCATATTACCCTCTGTTGAAACCAGACCGTATCATTTTACACTTCTTGTACGCATCAATCAAACAAGATATAGCGTGTTAATTAGTGGGTTGTAGCTGGCTTTTGTTACCTTTTGACCCGCTTCGCTGTTTCCCACTCTTGCCAGTCTGCATTTTGAGCAGCAGCAGACATTGGCATCCATCTCTGGCATGCAACTCTTACCAAGAGAGCACAAAGTTGTTGTTTTTTTTTCTTTTTCTGACAAAAAATTCTTTCAAGTCCATATTCTCTAGAGTATACAGCTGCTTTAATTATTCAAGCTTTATTTTGCTTATTTGAATCTCTTGTTAAAACCTTTTCCCTCACATCTCAGCTTCACTGCAGCAGTGGATTTAAAAGCTGCCATCAGTCTAGGATCGTAGCTTTCTCTTCATAAAACACTCCAGCGTGGGATACACACTTCCTTGCACAGCTTAATGTTTTTTGCGTGTGTGACTTTTGCTAAATCCTAAAATGCACATCCTCCCTGCCAGGTGGAGAACTTGAGATTGTTCCTAGCAGTCATCTGCACAACATTCTCCCTGCTCACCAGTGGGATGACATCATAGCCATAAAATCCCTTCCCAGAGAGCGGCGGACACGCACTCAAACAGCGCATGTATCGTCAAATTGAGACTGCTTTCCGGCAGCAGTGTGTCCAAAAGCAGAGGCCTTGCTGACGTGTCAGAGAAGCCCAGGCATTATCACAAATGATAGTTGTCGAAAGGCTTTGGTTACATATAGATTCGGTAATAGTTTCCATTAAAATAAACTGCAGTCACAGTAGAGTTGCCCTCAAAGGCTTAATTGCCAAAACTAAATCCTCAAACTCGAACACAGAGCCAGACCTTGAGGACCAGCCCAGAGAGACAGCCGTGTGTGCGCGTTTGCATTTTTGTAATCTCTGCGTTTTAACCTTGATTTAGTGTCTGGAAGGCCCGTCTGGGAGGCTGCGCTAATAAAAGCGGCATGGAAATTCAGAACTAATCTGCTAATCACGGGAAAGCTAATGCAGTTTTGCTGTGGAGCTATTATTTAGGCACTGACAGGGGCTGCCTCGCCTGCTACTGAGGCGAAATAGTTTAGATCCACATCACACTGAAATCGCGGGCCGGGTCACCTTGTCCACGACAAGTGGCGGAGGATTAGCGATTCACAGCGACGCCTTTCCCGAGGTGACTGGATTCCGACCCTGACGCGTTTGACTCAAGTGCATTGTGTGATCTTCTCCGACAAGACAGGGTTTTTGTTTTTTAACTTGGTGTTTTTATTTAATTAATTGATTTCACCATTGATGTCACCATTTGATTGCTGCCAAGGGCTGCACATAATTCCTAAAGCGTTCTTATTTTCATCTCTGGATTACTTGACTTGAGTTGAACGAGGCAGAGTAGTTCAGTTCCATTTCTTTCAGCAAACCAGATTGGATTAGTTGGATACAGTTTCAGTGTCATTATGTGCTGTTTTTCTCATTTTGGGTTATTTGTGACTTTATTGGGGGAGTATTGAGATCACATATTTGGCTCAGAGACACATTTTCTGATCTCTCGTTGCCAACTTGCAGCCACAGTATATCAGAAGCTTGAGTCAAGTTGAGTTTATTCATACAGCCCATAATTGCACGTTTGTTTCAGAGGATTCAGAGGACTCCTCTCATTGGGTAAAAAAAATCACCACTCTGTCAGGATGGAGGGTCACGTGATTGCTGAAAATACAGAGGTAACAGTGCAATGTAGCATGCAAACCATCAATGCTGGCATACTCTAATTTAGATTTTTTTTTTTGTGTGTGTGCATGTGCCGGTGTAGCTACCTGTTATGTCACTGAAGCTAAATTATATTCTACATTTCTTTGATCTGCCTCTTGATGTCATATCTTTGGGTTTATCCCACAGTTAGCAGCTGCCTTGACCCATCTGGACAGTCAGTCGCCTGGATCCTTTGTCCATAATCACCCTCTGGGTTTGAGTGCAATTGTGATGACCACGCAGTAGCACAGACCCTCTGACACAATGTAATGACTTGTTCCACTTCAGCGCATGTCTGTGAAAGGAGGCCAGTAAGCCTGCACATTTAATGGCAACATAATTGGAATAGCGATGTAGGTGCATTATCCATATTGCAAGAAGCTGCAACAAATTGCTAGAGGTTCAAATATGTGAGAAAATGGCACAATAATGAAGCAGTGTAGTGCTGCAGAGAGTGTACTCCAGAGTAGATTGTTCGTTAAAAACCCGATCAAACGTCGTCACAATTTCAAAATGTGCAAAAACTATCATGTCCACCAACTGTAAATCATACCACAGTATCTGTCAAAATACATCTTTTTGACCATATGTTGTGGCCCCCGAGGCCAGTGCTCCTGCTGACCGTGTAAAATCTTAGAGTCATCATGGACACCGTTCACGGCTCCTGCCGTAAGAATGCGATCTTGTGATTGTCAGTAGTTCTTCTCGACTTAAAGGTCTATTAATAGCCGGCTTTTCATGAATGAATGGCTAACATGCGCCACAAAAGAAAGGAGGACGATGATGATGATGGCAATGATGAACGCCGTCGTTGCTCTGCATTCGGCCATCTAACCTTGTTGTGTCAACGTGTGTGTCTGCAGGTGCTCAATGAGGCAGTGGGAGCCATGATGTACCACACCATCACCCTGACCAGAGAGGACCTGGAAAAGTTCAAAGCCCTGCGCATCATCATCCGCATCGGCAGCGGCTACGACAACATCGACATCAAGGCTGCCGGAGAGCTGGGTAATAACTCCCCGCTGCTAAAACGTGGCCAGGATGATTCATAAATCGGTTTTCTCCTTCTCTTTATGGATATTCAGGACAGTGTTTTCAGAGCACAGAGCCTGATTTGAGAATCAGATGAATGCTGGACATCCCACTGCGAGCCAGACACAGAGCGGCCAGCTCAGCCTTCCCTCTGAACCGCCACCCAGGCGTATATCAGCAGGCTGGTGGCTCAAACAGCCCCTTACAGTTGACAAAGCTGCCATTTCCTGCCAATGCAAGATACCGTGTCTAACTGCCACCCACTCACCGAGGGCACTCTGCCTCTCTGCAGCGCAGGAGTCAAAAGCTATCGTGCCTGGAAAAGGCGGCGCAGATGTGACGGCTGCTCTCGGGGAGAAGAAAAGGGGCCATTGATTGAGCAGACTGCGGCTATTTTTTGCTGTCCAGAGACGGCTGTGCTGTTCCTCAGAGATACAGAGTGGGATGAGGACATTAGGGGAGGGCAGCCAGAAGTGCTTCAGCGTTGATAATGGAAATCTTTGTGTTTGTTGGAGGATTGTCAAGGTACCACGACAAGGTTAAGGTTTTGAATTCCCTGAAAGTGACAAAACTGTTTGGAGACCTTAATTGAAAGTAAAACTTGCTTTATTGTGTACATAACCTCAGATAGAATAGAAATAATGCTGTTATTTAATGTCTTTTCCTGCCATTTGGAGGATCATAGAAAAATCTGCTGTCTAAATAAGTGATTATTGGCAAACTGTAATGAAAAATAAGCAAAATGACAAGCAAAATATTATCTAAGTGGAACAATTTACCATCAGCTGATTTTGGTAGTAGAGTCAGCCAGAACCTTTTTTACCCTCTTATTGCCCTGAATTTACTTAAGATGAAAATGTATTCAATGAAATAACCACCAATCTATGAACCGCTGTTGTTAAATGGTCATAAAAAGGGCAAAACAGGTCAACTTACATTGAAAATTAGATTTATGATATTGATTTCAGTCGTATTTTTTAGCCCGACCTGACTCTTCTGCCTTGTGTGTTGTCGTTCCCTCAGGCATTGCTGTGTGTAACATTCCCTCGGCAGCCGTGGAGGAGACGGCGGACTCCACCTTGTGCCACATCCTCAATCTTTACCGGCGAAACACCTGGCTCTACCAGGCCCTCCGAGAGGGCACGCGGGTGCAGAGCGTGGAGCAGATCCGCGAGGTGGCGTCCGGCGCCGCCCGCATCCGCGGTGAAACCGTGGGCCTCATTGGCTTTGGTCGGTATCACTGCGGTTCTACGTTACCTTTTTCCTATTTTTTGTCCTTTTTATTTATTCCCTTTCTGTGCCCTCTCTTCCGTGTTTTCATATCCTCTCCTCAATCTGCACGCCGTCTGTTTCCCTGCCCTGATAAGCTTATTTTTCTCCCTCTGCCCGCAGATTATCTCAAGGTTGTCTGTTTTGCCTCACTGTAGGCTGGCTTCCTTTTCTCTCCCACCCTGCTCTCTCGTCCCACTGCTCCAGCGCTCGCCATTATATCTCCATTATTGTCCTTCCCTGTTTTCGAGTCTGCTTCTGTCGTCCGTCGACACTTTGCCCTCCCGCAATCGGGCGCCTCATGGCCGGTTGCATTCTCCCTCCGACTGTGCGTGTATGGTCCCTCCCCGCACCTGTTTCTAATGTTGATTGTGTGTGTTTGTGGGTCGTTGTGAGCCATTAACGGGGTGCCACCTTATCTCTGTGTCCACATACACCCCACCTACCCGCACACACAAACACGCAGCTGTCGCCCCCTGCAGGTCCCGGACTGCCTTCTAGATTTAATGTGCCCAAACAGCAACCCTGGCAGGAAGAAGCCCCCCCTTCCATCTCTCTCTTTCTCTCTCTCTCACCCGATCCTCCCACCTCCAGCCTCCTCTCTCTGTTTTTTCTGGCTCGGGTCGTCTCCATAAACAATGTCCATTGTCAGAGGGATGTTGGGGGGAGAGCGAAGGCCTCCTGGTATTTGTTTGTAGCGCGCAGCACACACGGATCCAGTTAGATGCACAGCTCTGCGGGCTGCAAACACTCCAAGGGAATAAAAAAAACCTCTGGCTCTGCCGCGACAATAGACTCAGGAGCTCTTTAAGAACCGGCCCTGCCAACCTTTCAGGCCTTTTCACTCTTCAAATCGGTGTTTGTGAAAGTACTGGTTTGGCTTCACTCCGCGGATTAGTTTTACACCCACCAAATACGGCTAAGATTATTTCTCAGTTTCAGAAATAAAGATGGGCTGCAGGTTTGCTCTATGTTCCTGTGCAGATGGTGGCAGAATGTGTGAGGGACGACCATTTTTATCAGGGAAAAAAACCTTTTACTCCTTTTTAGTCACACTGAAGGAGAAAACCAGTATTGCCTCATTCAAATTAAACCCGATGTTTAACACACGAAGTGTAACAACCTTAGTGACGTTCTGTATTTCTTCTTTGTCGTCGTACTTATAGAATTTAGAATAAAGTAGAGGTGCAACTTGTAAATACCAGCCACATGATCCGGGATCAGTATTTTACCCCCTCTCAGTGACACTTCTATGTGTTGTGAACATTTATACATTTTTTGCCAAATGCTATTTTTTTTTTTTGAAATAACTATTTGCAAATTTTAGATGTTATTTATCAGTCTAAAAGAAAGTTCAATATCAAACCACAATATCTGCTCTTCTTCTTCTCCCATCCCTCCTTTACTTTGCTCATGAACATGACTCCATTCATAAATCTGATGTTTGGGGTGGTGATGAATGTCTTTTAGCCACAGTTTGACAATTGCTAATTGCTAATTTCAGCGGTTATCTTTACAATACAATACACAAGCAGTTTTGGCATAACATTAAAAGTTATTTTTTTTCAATTATATTGATAAAGTTACTTCATTTTTTGGAAGTAAAATCCAATAAAGGAACATAAAGAGTTAAACAAACAGCATCCTAAAAGTCACATTAGGAGTAAAAACTACCCAGATGATGCTCAGATATGAGTGAGATTTTTATTTTTCATTATTTTTTCGACAGCGTCTCATGCTCTTCTTTAGTTGATGGAACTGGCCCTGTTCCGATCCGTAATTTTTAAAGATTATCTTAAAATCACATTACTGCTCCCATTTTTTTTTTTTGAGAAATCCACAGTAACAGCACAGGATCTCAACCAAACAGTCTTTTGACGGCCACCTTAGCACGCACAAACACTGAATGGGCTCTTTTATAAAAGCCTCGTTTTATTCCCTCACACTGGCCTTGACCAGTCGCAGCCAGATCCGTCGCATCGTCATCCAGTTTTGTTAAGTTGAAATGTTTGTCTTGTGGCCTCGCATTTTTCCGTCGCCCTCGTCCTTGGACTGCTGCTAAACAAGCAGCACCAAGCGAAACTTTGACGTCCTCTGTGTCTGATTTACGGGTGTTTCCAAACAAACGCTAGAATTTGTGGGCTGGATACCCAAAAGAATGATCGCTTAAAGCGTCGCTACCCTGTTGTCATTGTTGATTGGCCGAGAGTGAAACAGATACAAAAAAAAGACTGATTGTCCTCGGAGGCGCAGCCTAAGAGCATAATGCTCCGTCACAAAGAGAGGATCTGGAGGAGCGCAAAGGACCTTATGGATCCTTTCCACAAGTCGCAACATCCAACTCCATCACGCCGGCAGGCGTCGACTCGCGGCCTACACAACAAATGGAAGCGAGAGAGAGAGAGTGAGAGAGAGAGCGGAGAGGCTGCCACGCTGCAGATTCACAGTCTGATTCAGCGTCTCACGGCCCCCATCGTGACTCCATCGCTCAATTCCTCGTCAATCTCTTTCTCTGGTCTTTATATCTCAAATAGGACCTCTTTGCTTCCTTAGTAAGATAAAACTTTTATGTGAAGAACGGGATTTTGGAGCAGATTGTTTGAGAAAAGGGACGGGAATTTAATAAACTTTATAGCTTCATTGGCGAGATTTTTTGTTGCCCTCCAGCTGAGCTCACTAATAAAGACTCTGAAGATGTTAAAGTGTAGATATTATGGTGCTTTCTTTACATCTTTAGCCCTTTCATGATCGCTGTTCACGCAGCAGGACGTGCAATGCTTCTACTTTAATAGCACTCATTATGTGTGTTCACGCTCATTTATCTTCTGTAATTTTATGTTATATATTTCCATTATAGCGACAAATTGAATGTTTCATGTCACATTTTCCAACCTTTTTGCCTTTTTTTCTTCCCTTCAGGAAATTGACTTGGTTTCTTGCAATTTAGTAGTCTGTGAAATTAGCATCAAGCAAATACCAAAACATGGGTGTATAAAGAGCTGCAGCTAATGATTATTTTGATAATTGATAAATCTGCTGATTATTTTCATGATTAGTCAATTATTTTTTGTAAATTGTGAAAAATTATGAACAATGCGCATCACATTTTTTTCAGAGCCTCCTCCTTACTCCAACAGCTAAAAACACGAAGACTCTTCATTTGCTGACATTTAAGAAGCTGGAGCCGATGAATGATTATTGCCACTTAATTTTCCTCCGATCGACCGATCAATCCATCGTTGCATCTCTATAATAAAGGCCTCTCCGCCCCTGTTTGACGTTGCACATTAAGTAACATGATTTGGTTCTCTGTTCATGTATCCGCAGGTCGTTCGGGCCAGGCGGTGGCGGTGCGGGCCAAAGTTTTCGGCTTCAACGTCATCTTCTACGACCCCTACCTGCAGGATGGCCTGGAGCGCTCGCTGGGCGTGCAGCGCGTCTACACCCTGCAGGACCTGCTCTACCAGAGCGACTGCGTGTCCCTGCACTGCAACCTGAACGAACACAACCACCACCTCATCAACGACTTCACCATCAAACAGGTGCGCCAGTCCGCTGTGACCCGACCTGGGGGGTAACACTGGTGTGTTATTACATTGGGAGGCGGGGGGGGTGCAGGAAGAGAGGAAGTGGACTTTGTGCTCACGCATTCCCTGCTCCTTATCTCAAGCTTCACCAAAGCTGGACACAAATTCATTCCTTTGCTCTGTCAAATGCAATTAACGGCAGCCCACGGCTGCTGCAAACACATCGACGAGGCTGCGCAGCAGGGGGCTGAGAGCGCGGCCAGGGCAGAGCGCCGTCCTCCGAGTCGATAACTTGCTTTCCGAGGCACCGCCTGGGGTGACACCTGCAGGGGAGCCGGGGAACTACACAGGCCGGAGGCGGGTCGATATCACCCCGCGCTGCCACTCGCTGTCTTCCCCCCACCTCTGTCCTTGTGTTTCTTCTTCCACTTACAGTGTGCAAGGAGAAGTGGGTGTAGCGTAATGGCCTAACCTAGTTAACTCTCTGTCTTTTCCAAAGCTTAACATTCTGAGCCGCCTCTTAAGTGCTGCAGTGAATAAACACTTTCCTCTATTTCCTCACCCAAAAATCTTGGCAGTCACACGGCTTCTAAAGTGGATACGTGCTCGTGGGCGTGCATGTTTGTGTGTTTCTGTGTGTGTCAAAAAGCACCGAGGCCTAATAAAAGACTGCCTGCCAGCGTACAGGCTTTTCATGCCCCTGGATTTCAGCTTTTGTCAAGATTAAGGGATTACTTTCTTCTGAGCATATTCATTTGATTTTTTTTTCTTCCTCCCTCTTACACTTTTTGTTGTGCTCCCCCGCCCCCCCCCAACACACACACACACACACACACACACAAGAGGTGGTAGCACCGCTTCATCTTTCAGCTCATCCTTCATTTCATCTCTCGGTTTCCAATAGGGATTGTTCTCTATCCCACATCTGACAGTATTTTTCCCAGGTGCTTCCGTCTTCCTGAATCTTTTTGGTGTCAGGCACACAATGGTGTCATTTTTTTTTCCTACTCATGTGTAATGTGTTTTAAGACCCCCCCCCCAAAAAAAAATGCAGACATCCAATCCAGCTGTATGCTTAGATCAAACGGAACGATGTGACAGACAAAGCGCGAGATGACTGTAAGTCTGTGTTGATCCGTGTGCACCGCAGATGCGTCAGGGTGCCTTCCTGGTCAACACGGCGCGGGGAGGCCTGGTGGACGAGAAGGCCCTGGCACAGGCGCTGAAGGAGGGGAGGATACGCGGGGCCGCCTTGGACGTTCACGAGACGGAGCCCTTCACGTAAGTGTGTGCGCGCCCCTCTGAGCCAGAGAGGCGGATGCAGACGAGGAAATGGATGGGTGTGCAGGAAAGGGAAAGAAAGTGGGAGATTACATACAGACAAAGGAGACAGAGGGCATTAAACAGCTGAAGAGAGACAGTCAGATGGGAACGTGGAAACTACGGCAGACGTACCGGCTTGTACTCCTGTAAAAGGCTCCGTCGGGGCCCCGGAGGTCATGAAATGCAGCAGGTGGAGAGGAGCAAAAGAGAATCTTTTTAAACTCCTGATTTTTGTTTTTTCTCATCATTTAAGAAACTTTTTTTTTCCCTCCAAATTCCAAGAAAAAAAACACCTCTGGGTTTAAAGTCAGACTTGTGAGAAAAAAAGAGTCAATCTAAGATTAAAGATAAAATTCTGAGGGAAAAAAGTTAGAATTCTCAGATTAAAGTCAGAGTTGTGAGCTGAAAGAAAGTCGGAATTTTGACATTAAAGTTAGACTTCTGAGAAAGAAGCCGGAATTGTAAGCAAAAGTCGGACTTCCGAGAAGAAAATTTGAATTCTGATATTAAAGTCAGAATTTCCAGTTCTGGAGATTAAAGTCAGAATTGTGAGAAAAATGGGGGAAGGGATTGAAGTATATACGGATTAGTCCAAACTGTTAAATTACCCTGACATGCTTCATAAACTAATCAAAGAACTCGTCATTACTGTGGATGATGATCAGTAATTTAGATAAAAGTTAAGATTCGGACTGGACATGTTATTGGAATTGATAAGGCATTTATCTCAGGCAATATTTCCCCTCATCCTGCTGTCCTGTCACGGTATCTCAGTTGCAAATCATTCCCGTCTCCACTCCTGCTCTCACCAGAGGACGAACAACTGGTGTCGATGTGTTGTTCACGCATCAAGGAGCGTTAAAGGAGGTTCGGAGGCTGCTTATTTCTTGCCGGCCGACTGGCTGCTGGAGAGCACTGAAACTCAGCCCAGTGGAGCTGGAAGTCAGGCTCCACTGAGCCGGCGTGTCAACAGAGGCGCGTTTCATGACTCCGGCCCTCCATCCCAGCCGACACAAACACGTACATTCATAAAACCAGGCAAGGAGGGAAGTACATTTGTAAAGGATCTGGGGTTTTGGCTGCGTTTCCTGACAATGATCTGGCAAATTATACGCAAATATTTGATACTGTGGAGAGAAGCTGAAATGGGGAAAAAGAATATCAAAAGAGTCGACGCACACGAACGGGCTCCGTGATGACTCTGGCAATAAATAAGCTTCCATATTTGAAAACAAAGAAATGCCCCCCGGCAGTGTTCTAATGCATCAACTTGTGCCGGCCGTGCAAAAAGATAACAGAAAGAAAAAATAGTGCCGACGCTCCGTGGAGATTCACGTCAGATGTTCAGCTATTGACTGAAATGTAAAACTTTTTTCATTTATTTAACACAATAA
>KV751339.1:1393264-1441203 GCA_001698575.1 Mola mola
AGCAGCGCATTCCCTTTAATCATGCATGACCTGTGTCGTCATTAATCTTTTATCACAGGGGGCACTAAAGTGTAAACAGTAATTACTGATTCATGGAACTCAAAAGCGGTGGATGTAACGGCATAACGGCATAAATTAGCACTGAATTGTTTCCCAGATCTTCGTATTTACATTTTAATGCGGCTCAGCTTAGTTAAAATAGAGATGTTTGGTGTTTAGAGACACTGCGCTGTGATTGCAGTTATACAAATGCGTGATTTTGGCCTAATTCTTCAAAACGTATCATTTTTCCCCTCCAACAGGCTTGAAATATCAGAAAAGTTCGAACCCTACAGTGACGGGGAATATATTTCGATGGTGTGAGCACTTCATGACTCTCCTCGTGTGCGTGATCAGCTAATCAAACTGATCACGCATTAAAAAAAAAACCCACGTTTTTAAATATCAACCATTTTTGCAAACGCAAATTATTACGTGGTAATCCAAAAATTGCAAGAACCAAAGAACAAAGGCCAACAAACAGGATGCAAGTGAGTCAAATTTAATATTCATGCTCTCAATAGAAAGAGGCAGAGTGTTTGGTTCTCTTTTTTTTGTCCCCACCAGCGTCACCACCACCCGCTCTAAACATGACAATGAGCTACTGAACCGCACGGAAAAATGTCAGTAAACTTGTGCGTCCTTCTTCTCCAGCCTGTTTCATGGTAATTCTTCTAATAATGTACTAAATAATCTGATTGGCTCATCAAGTTGCTGTGCGAGCTGTCTTCTGATGGCAGGGACAAAAAAAAAAAAAAAAAGAAAAAAAAAAAAAACCCCACCACGCTAAACAAATAAATAAATCCGACATCAGAAGAGGGTCTGCGTAAAAATCAGCAATCGGGGGGGTAAAAGGTGCTTCTTTTTTTTTCTTTTTTTTTTTTTAAACTAACACACACTCACACAGATTAGAATCTTGTCAATGATCAAAATTTCTGTCAGGCAAATGAAGTTTCTCATCTAGTGCAGTATCGAGACTTCCTTAAATAGCGTTTCTTTTCCTACATGTCGTCGCGTTCTTCTCGTGTAGCGATAAATTACTCTGATAACGAATAGGGAGAAAATCTGCGTATAGGAAGGCAAACTGAGTGGACTTGATGTGCTTTCATAGGAGCAGTAATCAGGATTCTGCATGTTGGTGCAGCTTGGTGTCTATCACAGAGATCACAGAACACATGCATTATTACAAGATGTACATTTTGGAGAAGTGAAGAGGGGTAAATATAAGGTACTCTCCCAGAGCCAACAGTGTCCAGTCTTTGTAGAGCGCTCACTCACTCGTCATCATCCTCCTCTTCCTCGCCGTCCGACAGAGAGGCGCAGGGGCGGATCTGCCGGTATCTGTCCAACCACTTCTCCACCATCTGGGTGACCAGGGGGTGGTTGCGGCGGCGGGAGCTCTTCTGCATGGCGGCCAGCATGCCTCCTTCTGTCACGCAGCAGTCCAGCCACTCCCTCAGCAGCTTCTCCTGCTGCTCCTCGTTTCCCATCTGAGGCACAGACACGCAGAGAAAGTCCTATTTTAACATCCACTTCACGACTGCGTGACAGACGCCGTTAACCCGAAGTTCGTCATTTCGCTCTTTTCCTGCACAAGATGAACCAATCACTTGGCGCCTACTTCAGTCAAGAAGCACATAAAAAAAACATCCAAACAAAAACAACTCTCTCACGGGAAGTCAAGCGAGAGAGATCCTGGGATCCAATGCCTTCAAACATGACCACAGCATATTCTAGTGCTCTAAACTCCACACAGCAGAGGTTAATCATCGTTACATCATGAAGGGGACACGGAAATCAATTTTGTTTCTGGCCAAACAACGGTGAAATCATTTTTTCTATCGGTGAATCAAATCGGTGACAAATCAATTTATTTTTCAAGTGATTATTTAGCTAAGTAGTAGTGTAAAACACACTTGGCGGCAAAAATAATGAGCTTAAAAACATAATCCAAAGTGGTGAACAGCTGCTGGGTTCTCATTGTTTGATTAGTGGCAGATCTGTCACATTTAAAGCTTCAACGTTAGCCAAGGCAAAGAGGAAAATAAATTCCTTCAGGCTATATGTCAATAAAATTTTAATTACACCACTATTAAAGTGAGCAATTACTGTAGACTCTTTAGAGCGACTTCTGATCCCTCAGCTGAGAATCTACATCTCTGGATCATCAAGACAATATTCAGCAAAAAGGCAGTACTCTTCATGGACATTTAACAATCCAAACCTGTGCTGGACCAGGTTGTGTTCAGGGTAAGTTACCATGGTGATCCAACCAGGTTTATGACACGGAACCTATTGAGCTCAATGTACCTCACTAACCCATCGAATTACACCCCTCAGGTGTGCTGTAGTTTCTCTGGAGTTAAGTCATAGACTGCTCGTATTTACAATGAAGTTTGTGCAGGAATCAAATGTTTGGTTAATAATTGCACTACGCTTGTGTTTTTACTTTGATATTCAGAAACAGATACATTCCCCACATCTTCCTGAAGATGACACACACATCACAGCATTAGCCTCTTCCTTACTTCTTGCGCAGACAGGAAGTGGATGTGCAGCAGCTTCCTCTCGCTGTCCACGAGTGGCAAGAAAGTGACTGTAACGTCGTCGTCAGTGTTGAGGTTGGCGCCCGCACCGCGATTGTCGTAGCCCTCGTTCTCCATGGCCACCAGGGCGGAGAAGTGGCCCCGGGTGTAGCCCAGGGCGATGGGGCTCTTCCAGCAGAAGCTCTGCTCCCATAACAGCGGCAGGTACACACCTAAACCGCACACAGAGCGAGTCAGACCAGTTGGGAAGTGCCTACGTACACTACTAAAGAAGAAAACAAAAAAAGCAAAAGGTGAGCGGAGGGACAGTTCTGCGGTGCAGCCCGGAGCCCTGATGTCTCCAGCTCTTACCAGGCCCACTTCACCTGCTCTTGTTTCACGCCTATTCTCGCTTTTATCTGATGACCTGCACGACCGCACGCTCTTTGGAATGGGTATGAACAAGAACTGTGTCTGAGGTTATCAGGTCAACAGAACGCGTTACAGTCCAGCTCAGCTCTCTGTAGGTTTAATGTGCAACTCCTGCTCGGTTCTGCAGAATTATAAAGACTCAAAAGGCAGAATATATGATAAAATTAATGGCTTTTTGATGTAAAGAACAAGTAGCCAGAATAACATTAAGGCTCAGTTCATCCCAAATTACAAAACATTACCTCAGGTGCAGATTTTTTTGTGATATCTGCATCCAGATCTCTTTCATCGGCAGAGAGTTGTCCCAGCAAGGTTTGGGAGCAGCAAATAAAAGCAAACTAGATGCTACAAGAAGTTTGTCTGACGTGTGATTTGTGTGAGAAGTACCTGCGGCCTTACCTTGAAAACGAGTGTATCCTAACGTTTCCCCACGGAAACTTTTGTAGTATTTCACTCCGTAGACTATGATGGGTCTGCGAAGAATGTGCGCGAGAACAAAAATGTGGGTCTGCTCCAGGCTGGCCCCGGGCTGAGTGGAAGAAAAAGAAACAAAATGAACAGATCAGACAGCAGTTGTAGTTGTACAGGCAACGCCCTTGTTGTATATTGATTATTACTAAGACTACAAATAGCGATGAGGGCTCAAACCACCATTTACTATGATCACAATGCAAAGCGGGAGTGTCCTGCACACCATGAAGGTGCAGCGCTGCAGCTCTAGACTGCCACTAACTTCCTTTGTCCCTTCTGCCATCTGAATAAGCAAAAAGCAGACGGCACGACTGCTTTCAATATAAAACAGCTATGATAGCATTTCATGTTAAAACGGGACCTCAAAGTCATCCACGTAAATGAAATCCTTTGGATCTCATCGCACCATCGCTTCCCAACGGAAAGCCTCAGAGGAGGTTACTGCATATTGCTGCGCTTGTTTATGCTGCCAGTGGAGTGGCTCTCCGAGCTAAATGCCTGTAATCCCAAGGTCACGTGTTGGGAAGGAGTGCCAGCCGAGCAGATGAGCACGTCGTCAATCTACAACTCCATCTTAGGCTGCAATAATTGCTCATGTCCTTGCTCTCAAACACACACACACACATTCCACCTTCCGCAATGTGAATGCAGCTGTGACCAGTACAAAGTGAATTTCACTTTGGTGGCATGAGAGCTCATCTCTACGGACTGCGTTTATGTGTCTGTAGTTGTGAGCGTGACCCTGGAGGAACTGTGGTGTCCATATTTACCTTGTACTGCACACTGTGGATTAATAGTATTAGTAAACAATGGTTTATTAAGATCATACAAATGTGTGTCTCTCTCTCTGCTGTATATTCAGAAGAAAACAGCACTTGTGGGTCTATCCATTTAGGTACATCCTTAAGAATACCACTCCAAAATGGTGGTTCTTGCAAAACCGCGGTGACAGAAGTGAGAGACATGTAAATTAACACGGCATGATTCCCTTTCCCTCCGAGTGCAGAATACAGTCATGGGAATGCATATTTAATGCCAACCAGGCTATTCCGCTGAACGACCGACCAGTGTAAACAACGCCATTCAGCACTATAAATGTACAATGTATGAGAAATACTGAATATAGAGAGAAGAAAACAGTTTGTTTACATTTTTCCACTTCAATAGCAGAGAACAAACTGTACTCCTAGATGAGGGTTCTACAGGCAGAAGTGAACTTTGTGCTTGTCTAAATGTGCAAAACAGTTCAGAGACTTTCTAAAAGACTTACTAGATAGTTACTGGCTAACAGTGGACTTTCAAACAACCAAAAATTCCACATCTTGAACGAGCCCATTTTCCCTAAGATAATACACTGTATTTTTCAAATAACACTCCCGAGGTCAACACAATTTTCATCACCACATAACCAGTTTATGAGAAGCAGGCACAGTACAGACTGACCGCAGCGGGCCATTTTCTGCTCTCTGTTGATAGTGGACAACAGGGAGGAAGTGGGTAAACCACAAGAAACCCCCTAATTACCTGGCTGGCCAGAGACAGGATGAATGCCCAGTCCTCCTGCCACTGCTCTTCTCTCAGGGAGAAATGCAAGCCGAAACTCTGCGAGTACCACGACTCCCACTCCTTCCACCGTGTGTAAAACCTAAAAAAAAGAGGGGGAAAAAAAAAAAAAAAAGTAAAATACTCAATTGTCATTTATTAAACGGTCTCAGTAAAAGTCAGCTGCGAAGCAGAGGAGATCATCCACACATCTTCTAAAATACACATTAACACAGAGAACCTCTCTCTAACGTCTTAAATTTATACAGTAGTCTAGCGTCCTTTATTTGACTGTGTGAGGGAAGTATGTAAATATCCTGAGGAAATGCTTCTGCACTAAGCCATCCATCGAAATGCTGCCAGCAAAGCATGACGGCACTGGCGCTTCACTGGCTGCGGCACGGCCATGGGAAACTCTTTTAGATATAAAAGGTAGCAAGCTATTCTTCCAGTCGTTAAGTCGTTACTTAAATGAATTAATGAGAGTGTGTCAAATCTGGTTTGGTTAAGCAAGAACTTTCACACCTGCCTTCAGTATTTAGGGCTTTTAACCCTTCAAAAATGTTAGCAAATCCGCTCCTAGTTTATCAAGTCAGTGCCCAAAACCCTAGCAAGATTTATTACAGTGTTATAAGTTAAGAAAAAACATTTTCATTAACTGAAGTGAGCACAGGGGGACTCTGCGTCTCACCAGTGGGAGCAGTCATGCAAGCTGTCGTGGAGGGTTTTGCGGAGAACTGAGTCCTTGTCGTAGATTCCCCAAGTGGCCTGTAGAACTGAGTCCAACAGACAGTCTCCGGCTGTGCGATTCCACAAGGCATACAGCCGGCTGTCAAGCCGCGTGCCCAGCTCCAGAGACCAGTTGATGACTGGAGATTCTTCTTCCAACTCTACACACAGACACACAGACAGACAGACAGAAAGCAGAAATGCATGAGTCTGACATGAGGGCATCATCAGGAGGATCTAATTCTGAAACTATTTACAAGACAAATATATGACAGCAGCTGTTTCCTCCCATTGCGATGCAAGAATGTGGTGTGAAATTCTGCATGCAATGTTTTGTGACAAATGGTTTTTATGGCTAGACTGGGCTCCTCTGAAACAGACCCACAGGTATGTTCACACACTGAGGGGAAGCGTCGGGGAGGGAAACCAGTCAGCTAATTCAACCTAATTAGAGAGTCCGGACAGAAGATGGAGCAGGGGGGTGGTGAGCAGAAGTCGGTTTGGAGAAGAGAGTTGCAGACAGATGATGAGTCACAGGTAACCAAGATTCTCCATGTCGCAACACATATAATTAGCGTGAAGATTTAACTTGAGCTCGTGTACCTTTCTGCACATCTCGATCCAAAACCTCATCGAACAGCTTCTCCTGGACAGCAGGTGGCAAGTCCTCTATGTCTGCAAAGACGGGCAGGCAAGAGATTATGTTCGCTTGTTCATTAAAACTTGATGGTACTCAGCACTGAGGGCAACAGGAACGCAACAGTACGACACACACGCACACACACAGGGGATGTTCTTCGCAATTCCATTCGCTGGCTGCCATTCTGTCAATAGCACACTGCGGAATACAAGCTCTATACAGCATGTTGTGTTTGTGTACGTATTGAACTGTGCACACACGGAGCCAGAACACTGGTGGCTATTCGCTGGCTCAATAGCGAATGGCACTAGCTTTGTCAGAAAGAGAGAGAGGCAGGAACAAAGCGAGGGTGCCCTGCAGCTGGCTTTGGGCCAGATTCAGTCCGCAAAGAAATACTTGGCATAGCAGGAAAAAAAATACATCAGTGAAGCCTACTTAATCTTTTATGCAGGCAGCACTGGCAGCTCTGAATCAGAATACATCTAGGCTCTGAAAAGCAAAGTGCATGTCATTTCAGCAAAAATATTACGCCAGAGGGATGGGACAGTGTGCTGCTGTTACTCTGAGCAATGCTGCACAACAAGAAGAGCTGTCACTCCTCAGATTCTCCAGTAAGGCTGGAAGGGGTGGTGGGGGTTCAAGAGTAACTGAAAGGCTTAACATTTATATTGCAGTAGCCTGCAGTAGACAATGTACCTCTTCATCCATGGACCTGAACCAGACAAATATTAGGACTCATTTTGGGGAGGATGTTGAGGCAATAGAAAAGGAGGAGGAGCTGTGTGTGGATGCCAGTGAAGCTACATTTATTTAGGTGAAAACAGAGAGGGTGTCAGACTGCACATATTAAAAGGAAGCGATGATGACGATGATGATGTGATTACCTGCAGGGAGAGTGAAGGTGACTGGGTCAGTGAGGAAGTAACAGGCAAAGTCTCCTTTGCGTTGATGCAGCGAGGCGGCGATCTCCCTGCGGATCTGCTCTGTCAGCTCGGGACACACCATGGAAGGGATGCACTTAGCTGCCTGCTGGCTCACCTAAAATTCATACACACAGATCCAGTGAAAGCTGATACACATATATATATATATATGGCTTTGCGGTATGGCCTTAAATATTAGTACTTTTTTGATGGATGATCGTCAGTACTGTGGATTTAACGACTGAAGTGGGTGAAGGCAAATATTAGAACAGGGAAAACACTCTGATAGGTTCAGAAAATTACATCATTTTAGTGAAATGCAGTCTTTAAAACCAGGAGAAGACACTTACGATACAACAGTTATGCTCTATCATGAAATCACAACATCCAAAATCCCAGAGGATATATATATATATCTCGGCATATCATGATAATTACGTACAAAATATATATATATTCCACAGTCCCAACCAAAAAAAACGAGTGTCACCGAATAAACCGGATACGTGAAATCCATGTTCCAAATTCAACATTTACAATATATATATATCCATTTATTAAGGACAGGCAAAGATGCCAAAAAAATATTGTAACAATTTTAACAGAATTACACCCCACCTCGTGATTCATCTCAACATTAATCACGGTCATTTGCTCATGCAATCATACATTAAATACATATAATGTATTTAAGGATCCCTCTGACCTCCTATTTATATCAACTCAGTGGCCAATTTAATAAGAAGTCCTCACCAAGAATAATGCAGACAGACAGCGCAGCCAAAAATTCCTTAATGACGGTTAATGATGTTCAGTTTTAGGGCAGCATTGACTCAAATTTATGATTTATCATTTTCTTTTGACCTAAAAACAAACATTGTAGGTGTTACTTGCATTTATTATAGCGAAAATCAAATTCTGCCATCTATAAAGAAGCCATGTCATTTTTTCCTCCCACCCATAGTGCCCCCCCTCCCGTCTCCCGCCCTCAGCTCTCAAATAAGCTCTGAGGCATCATGTCCATTAGGAGCCAGTGACAGGACTGCAGCCGTGCTAATCCTCCACCTAATCCTCAAAGTGCACTTCTGCTGTAATTATAGGCATGACAGGCATTTGCTACATATCGGCTGCTCTGGCGCAGAACAGTTATAAGCTGATGTGGTTGACCGGAAAAAGCATAGAATGGCATCAAAATTACATAAACACCCCTGATATTTTCTGGTGTAATTTAACCACCTTGGATTGTCAGACTTTGTATAATGCATCTAAAAAGAAGCCACAATATCACCTACACATTTTAATCATAATCTTCACAAAAATAATTAACCTTCAAACTGGAGTTGTTAAGGGACAGTTTCCTATTCCAAAACGCGTGTGAATAGAGGGAAAACCTTTTAAACAAATTTCTGCCCTGCACTTGCTCAAAGACATTGCCTTAAATTCCAGGGCCGTGGTGCAGGCAAACTAAACTACTTGGGGGCTTACTTCTGTGAGCAGGATGGCTAGCATGTCCTGCCTCTGGAAGCGTATCGCCAGATGGACGAGGGTATAGCCAACATCAAACGCAGAGGACCGGTTGAGGAGTTGCACCTCGTCCGCAGAGAGCTGCCGGGCGATGTCCCCGCCCGACGACTTGTAGGCTTCTACTGCCGCCAGGTCTCCCTCCACCACGCCTGCATCCCACAGGGGAAGAGGGAGTAGGAAGGAAGGTCAGAAAAATAGGACACAAATGTTGGCACTAAAACTTAAAAATGGATCAGCACCTCCACATACAGTTGCTTTTCCAGGAATTCATGTACACAAGCTACTGACGTTAGATAGAAGGGAGACGTCAGAAGAAAAAAACAATTCACATTCAACAGCAAACATACGTAAACTATAAGCCACACAAACCACTGCTGTCATCGCAAACATGTACGCTCGGTTGCCATTTCATTAGGCACAGCATTTATATGAAAGTGGAGAGATTAATAATAAAAAAAACAACAAAAAAAACCCCCAAAAAAACAGTACACACACACACACACACAGCCAAAAGAAATTATGTTAATAGACAAGGGGATCCTGTTAAAACAGGCCTGTGCTTTGTAAATGGATTAGACTAGGTTTTGGGGCCATTCCAAACCCATGTCCTTGCCTGTGTTAGAAGCAAGGTGTAACAGTCATGTTGAATAAAACGACCACGGACACACCCTTCACACCGTCCCCAGTCAGCTACCATCTAGTGTCAAAATAAGCCGTTCATTTACGTCACAAATTCAAATAGATGAGAGCAGCCGAACACAAGAAGAGTTCAGTGCATTGCTCTCCAAATTAATGTCAATCCACAGTTCAGATGACCTCTCGATGTAGCCACGGGCTAACCCGGTGTGAGAACAGTTATCGCACTGTCAGGCTACTACACAGCAAAACACAAGGTGCGGAGATGGTAATAATGCCGAGCTATCAGAGAGAACCGTGTCAAACAGAGGACCGCCTGTGCCGACTCTTTGGTGCCAGTCTTCCGAAAATCAGTAGCATTGAAATGTGCAGCAGCTTCTATAGGCGGCACACTCGACATTGGAGGGCTGGCTAAAATTAATAGACTGCTGAATGTGAGGATGTTCGCTCAAGGACAGTTACCTTGAAAGAACCTGCAGTGAAACATGCCAAGAACATCCGGGCTTCCTTTTACACATGCCGGGTGAACACAGATCTGTTAATGGGTGCAGATTGATTTATCTGGCTACTGCTGTGCTGAGGGATGCTCATGAAAAAAATGAAGAAAACGTGTTCTGCAGTCTACAAATATAAGTCACTTAAAAAAAACAACGATAAAAAAACGTAACCATTGTATTTGCTTTTTGGAGGTCAAAGTTGCTGAGGCAAAAAATAGACAAAAACTGTTCCATTACTCTTCATTAAATATTCCCACTATCAAATTTTCAAAACATGAATATATCACAACAAACTGTTGAAATTAAAAATACGGTTTATAGCCAGACCGACGTACTCACTCAGTAAAAAGCAAAATGTAAAGTAAATAGCGAAAACAAAGCTCCTGGTAGCCTTTTTTGTACATTAATTTACCCGCCAGCTCTCACAACACTAAACTATGAAGACTAGTGCTTAATGTATATACCCCACAGTATTATTATACTGAATATGGGGGACATTAGAGGCTTTAATCCTAAATATGAGGCAGGTTTCATCTGTGTAGTGTGTAATAAATCTGTCTGTGCCACCAGCTGTCTCACATTTTCAAATCATGCAGGTCTTCAAAGATACAGTACAGTAGGCTGGAACACAGGAAGATATTCTCAAACATTAATGTTGTATTGTTTGGAATAATCTCATTACTGACAGCGTAAAACTCTACAGTTCAGAAATATTTGTAAAATTTGGGGCAGCTAAAAATGAACCTGATTGACGAGATAGTTCTTTTGCTTCACGGCAAAAACACGGAGCTAGATAGCAATGGTTTCTTTTCTTCAGAATCCTATTAGTCACATAGACTTCACAACATCACCATGAGCAACATTCAGCTATCAGCAGAATATATTTGTACAAAAAAAAAAAAACAAACCCAAAAACAATGTTTGAAGACTCAGCGGCTAAAGTCTTTCAGCGAAACAAAAGAACAATATTACACAAACAGTCTGCTTCCTTTCAGGGGGGGAAAGTAAAATCATTGAGATCATCTGATTTTGGCCGAAATACGTAGCACTGAAATATCAGAGCAGAGATGTGTGGAAAAAGCGGAGCAAAGTCAGATCGAGTTGTGAGACCTGAGGAAGTGCTCGGCTTGGCCATAATGTGCAACTCGACTCAGGCACTTCCTTTATTTAAAAACCCCTTTGAAGAGCCCAACTGTAACAAGAGCAACATAACTGAAAAAGTCAGCTGACACAGTTTGGGGTGGGGGGGAGAAAAAAAGGAGCAGATTAAATAAAAAGGCTGGAAATATCTACAACAAGGAGATGTGGGACAAAGGTGAAAAAGAAAACAACCACAGACGTAATTGCACATCGACAAGCACAAGCAGCAGAAGGTAATCAGTGCCAAAGTCAGGAGGACACTGATCATGTGCTGCCTTTCATGCCTTTTTTGCTTTCTCTTGTCTGCTGGTGTCGTCAAAGCTATTTTTTGACTCCCAGAGGCCCCAGGTCAGCACATAAGCACCAGTGTTTACAGGGGCCGTTGACTGCCAGCCAGGAGAGTCTCTGGTCCGCAGGCTCCCCTCTCACTGTGCTGCCCAGACGGCCCATTCATCCCCACCGACTGGGAAGCACTCACACCCTCTCCCCTTCTCAAAGGCACTCTCAGTGGCACAGCAAGGGCAGCTAGGGGTTCAATGATGAGCTGGATCAAATTCCTACTAGCCATTTAGCTACACACTATACTGTTACTCAGCATTATTTAAGCTTTGTCGATAATTATCATCTCCCTTTAACTGATATTTTCCACCTTAAAGAACCTTGTGAGATTAAAACCCTTCTCACAGAACAGGACAAGCTAATGATAAGTAAACTAGAAGAAACAACCTGCTGCATCGTAATATGTACTCTAAACAAGGACACACAAAGCTGATCGTGCTACTCTGCATCCTTGACCTACGCAGGGGAGGCACCGTCCAAGCTGCAATAAAATACAAATAAGCAACACTAAAAATGAGACAAAATGGCACAAAAACAAAGAAATGGCGTCTGTTTGGGGCACCTTCCAGTGTCGTGAGTGAGTGAGTGTGGCATCATGGAGGGAACAATAGAAGTGCTGTTACAAGGAAAAAGGGGAGTGTGGATTCAAGGGAGCCACCTGTTTTCTCACACATTACCAGACTCTGATAAATACTTGACCTGTTGTGTGCTCTGCACATGTCCTGGAAATGATTACAGCCAAAGAGTGTAAACATTAAAGATAAATCTACTTAATCTTTTACATTCTTGAAAAAAAATCCTTTGTTTTTTTTAATTCAAACTAGAAAAGAGCAAACCCTTACCGATGAGATTATACAATATACTTCTTTCATTCTTAATTTTTCCACTGGATCAATTAATCACTGTTTGCGTCAGTGCTCATAGGAATGACATGTAATGTAACACACATAAACTCACCAGCACATGCATTGAGGAACAACCAGTCTGTTTTCCTCATACGGTTTCTAATCTGCTTTAGCTTCTTGAAGTCCACTTCTTGCTCCTCTTTGCTGCTCATGGCTCCAGCTGCAAGCTCTATCCTCTGGAAGTCCATTTTGACACTGTCTTCCCTCTTAGGCATCGGAGGGGACCTCCTTTGGCCCTGGCCTCCACTACAACTGCCCTTCCACCGAGCCCGGTCCTGCTCATTAATAATGGGTGTCGGCTCCGGGGACTCGGCCAGCTCTGTGGCTTCCTGATTGTTGGGCTTCGGGTGGTCACACACCACACACTTTGTAGTTTTGGGCGCGTTCTGGTAAGTGCAAGCTGTGCATATCCAGTGCTGATGGTGGGTGTTGAGTCTGTTCCTGTCATTGTACTCCTCACAGGTATCGACGGGGGAGTGAAGAGCAGGACGGCAGCCTGCATTGGAGCCTGAAGTCTGGGGGGACTCAGTGGGGCTGCTGGTCCTTGGGCGCTGACACAAGCACTGTGTACAGCGGATGGCTCGGGGCCAGTTCAGGTAGGTGCAAATCTGGCAGGACCACTTATTAGCAATCTCAGCCATGCTGGATGACCTGACTCTCGGCCTTGCACTGGAGTCGGGGCAAATAAGGAGGCTGCTGCCACTCTCAATTCTGGAAGAGTCCCACTCCAAACTGGCATCCAGATCGGGGCTGTTCTTGTACGGTTCCTCGGTGATGATGGGACCCCTTGACCTCTGTGCACGGCACATGGTGCACTTGATTGCAGATGGCCAATTTTCATAGGTGCAGTAGTCACAGACCCACTTCACCTTCTGTTCCGTCATAGTGGATCACTATGAAACAGTCAGATTGTGGGGATAAAACGTGTTAGATATGAAACAAACTAAGTTCTATGAAGTAGTCTGCAGTCCTAAAAATATGATACCCTGGTATTGTGTTTCAGGTACAGAAATCAACAGGATTCCATAGCATTCATTCCATTAGTCTGTTAAATAACTTACATCTAGTCGGGCATCTTCAATGACACTGGTAGCCAAAGATCATTTGAAACAAATACATATTCTACCAGCTGTTTATTATGATGATAATAAGCAGCCTGATTAATCGCCAAGGTTTTATTCACATGACGGGTGATAACACGAAATAATGTTCGGCGTTAGCTTGTTAGCAGGTAAGCTAACCACCTAGCCTACATAGCTAGCGTCAACTCGAACAGCCAACGAACGTTTAAAAGGACGGACAACAATGGTACGTGGAATTTTCCGGAGTAAACGGGGAAAAAAAGATGACAAACTCTTACCGTTTCGCGGCTGCGCTCGTTACACAAGTGTTGCCGAACAACCACAACAAACCCTTCTTGCAGTCCCCCTCCTCCTCCTGCTGCTGCTCCTGCTCTGTCAAACCGTACCCGATCCGAGTTATTCCGAACCCCTTCGCTCTCTCACATGTTTACCTACATGGACACATTAACCTCACGCAGGATACACCACACCTTGGCAAAGCCTCCGTAGTCCCCGAATCATGGCAGAGCTCCGCTGCCGTCCATGACTCGCGTTGCCTCCGCGTTGTTTAATGGCGGCGACAGCGAGACAAATGAGTAGCAGAGCCAAAATAAACGCTTGCCTGCTACCGTCACCAATCATCTGGCTAAGCGCTTGATGCGATTGGATAAACGGGAAGTAACTGTGTCGCCTTCCTGTCTATCGGAAATTTAACAACCTACTATGACGGACGGTAAATGAGAGGCTTAAGAGAATTTATATATATTATTTGAATCATTTAAATATTTGAATATTTGAATTTAACAACGGAAACAGTCTTGATTATGTTATTCAGTCACCTGCTATAGTTTTAAATCATTGTAATCTGAAGTCTTTAAACGTGTCTTTAAAAACACTAAGACGCTACAAATTAAAAATATACAAGCTTTTCAAAAGCACCAAAGGTTTCCCTACTCATGCAGGTTGTGTGATGAAATTATGACGCCTGACTTTACGACATGATCATGATTACGTTGTAGACAGACAGCATCGTGCACGATATTATTACATTTAGTGCTTTTCAAATTTCATAACGATTATGTAAGATATAAGAAATTAGAAGAATCAGAAACAGCTTTTTAGATGCGGAAAACATAAATTCATGGAGTCAAGTGACAAATGACCTCTAGGGTACAGTGCTGTTGTTGAAGAAGTATTGGCGCTGTATACAAAGGAATCTCCAAAAAAATGAATATCATAGTAAGGTTCTTTTCTTTAAAAATTTGATTCAAAAAGTTAAATTTTCATATATCCTATAGTAGGTGTACGTGGAGTGAAGTGTCTCGTAAGGACGTCCTGAAAGACCATGGGTAACACCTTTTATTTCCCGAGAGATAATAACTGTCATTTGTCTGAGATCACGAGATTTACCAGCTGCAAGATCTAAACCACCGCATGACATGGAGCAGTGCCAAATGAACTAGAGCATGTTGAAAGAATTTTAGGCTTTAAGGTCTGTATATTTTCTGGCATTTCGTTAATTTTGACGATTACGGCTTATGCAGTTACAGGGATGTATTCTAACATTTTGAGATGTGGGTTTTGTTATTCTTTGATATTGGGATTGAATGTAACAACGCTTGACACGTTTTCATGTTTAATGAGTCCAAAATATATATAGTCACCGATGGAATCCCAGTTTCTATTTTTTTGAGACGCACCAGTGAAGCATAAACATAAATATTATTGACAGTCGCGCTGGGCGTTAGGACACGCCCCTTGCCGCAACGTCACAACCAAACATGGCAGCTTACTTGAGCCGGTTACACCACATTTCGCTCCACGTTTCCAACGCGGAGAAAATAGCGAGCGACCTCGTGTCTAAATTCAAGTTCAATCTGTTTGCCAGCAGACTGACTGACGGCTCCAGGCAGCTGGCTCTCAGGAAAGGAGCGGCAGTATTCGTCGTGAATGACAGGCCGGAATTGAAGCGGAGCGCGGCGAGGCTGACCGAGGAGCTGCCGGGCGTCACCGGGGTCAACGCGGGGAAACACGGCAGGGATCATCCAACGACGCGTCTGTACGATGTCAGCCTGTCGTACCCGGTGGACACCGTGAGCAACGTGTGTTTCGAGGTGGACGATGTGGGGAGGTCATGCAGGGCTTTGCGCGACATGGGCTGCTGTTTCTTGGTGCCCCCCACGACAGTTCAGGACGAGGCGGGTCACGTCACCTACTTCGTGGTTAAATCTATCGTGGGAAACGTGTGCCACACGCTGATTGACAGGACCAAATACAGGGGAAACTTCTTGCCGGGCTTCGATGTGATGGAAAAGCACTGCAGCTCGGAAGAAGAGGACGCCTCCTGTCCAATCACCCATTTTGACCACATCACATATGCGTGTCCCAGGAAAACAACCCATCAGCTCATGAGGTGGTATGAGGACCTGTTTGGTTTTCAAAGGTTTTTCATTGATAGGTGAGAAACTATTGGCGCTTCTTCACTTTTTGTTTAGTTCAGCCTGGTCTCAGGGTTAAAGATGTTTATTCCTCCGAGCAGTGATGAAGATGTGGAAGAAGGTTTTGTCATAAACCAGGAGGGCATTGCACTACGTCTTACTGCCATGGAGTACTGGAAATGCAGCAAAGCGGGCGTTTCTCTCCCCTCTGTGGACAAAAAAGAGCCCGACTGCAAGTTTGTCATTGCCGAATCACTGCCTGAGCAAGGTAATGGCAGCCATCGTTTGAGGCACCTAATTATCATCATGTTTGATGATATTAAAAAACCTGCTTCACTGTGTTTGCACTCGTTTCAGGCAAGAACCAGGTCGACACCTTCCTGGAGAAGCACAGAGCCCCGGGGATCCAGCACATTGGACTGTACACGAAAGATATCGTTTCTACTGCACAAACGATGGCTGGAGCTGGCGTCCAGTTTTTCTCCCCTCCTTTTGCCTACTACACAGAGGTGTGACTGACCCTTACAGAACAGCACACCACAGCTTTCTATGGCTTTAAAATAATACCACGTCTTCTTAAGGAGAAATCATGACACGTGATATGTATCGCAATATTTGCGACATGTTACGACTGAGTTACAAAATCAAATAATATATTTCTTATCATATGTCTTCATATTGATGCTGCAGTAACATTGTAGGGATGATTATTGGTAGTTTGACAAAAAAAATTAACACTTATGAGATTTTCGTTATCTAACCAGCAGTGATGTGAAATTAAGTGAAGGCAAATATTAGAACATGTACAACACTCTATTATGTTCAGAAAATTACCTAATTTTACTGTAATGCAGCCAAAATCTCATATATTTCTTTATTCATATCACAATAAAGATATATAGCGCCGTCCTAAGTGTGTGATTAACACACACGCATCTTGAAACCACGGTGTCACTTCCTCATAGTCCAACGGACTATATTATTTACAACCACTGCCTTAATGTAATAATAAATAAATGTTATTTTTTGTGACTGAGGATGATTTTGGGACAATTTTCTCACTTAAATACCTTTACCCAGTGATAGGCTATGTAATGTATTTGCAAATGTGTCATCCTCTGTTGTGACTATCAGCGATTTAACCTGTCGTGTGTGGTGCGACAGGTGGGGAAGCAGCAGGAGATCGAGGAGGCAGGACACAATCCCCAGATGCTGGCACAGCACGGCATTCTCCTGGACACTGACCTGCACCAGGATCCTTCACTGCAGATGGCGGTCGGAGAAAAAAAAAGGTGAGAGGCGATTGGTGGCGTGCAGTGTTTGCAGCCCGCTGGAAGCCCCTTTTAATTATATTAGCTTTAACAACAATTTATTGACCAAACAACCTGTGTTATCATGACAAGATGTTAAAGTTTCCCTGTACAGTACAGTACTAGATAACAATTTGACGTGAAAATGTATGGAAATCATTAAAGAAAACAAAAATAAATAAATAAATAAATTCAACCTTCCCTAAGTTGTCATACATGTCAGGGTCAGTTGAGACCAACCGAGCTTTCGTTTGTTTCCAGGTACCTTCTTCAGGTGTTCACCAAGCCCATCTTTGCAGAGGACACCTTCTTCCTGGAGCTGATAGAGCGACGGGGGGCAACAGGTTTCGGTGAAGGGAACATCAGGGCACTGTGGAGGTCGGTGCAGGCGCACATGGAGAGCGAGAGGCTGGATTCCCAACAAGAGGGACCCCCAGGAACGGCGCAAACTGCTCAATATTAGGCACTCCAAACATTTTTAACTGAGGTTGTTTTTATTTCACATGTTTTTGTATGTATCAACATGATCGCACTTATGAAGGGAAAGTATGTTCAATCTAAAAAAAATGTAATATATTTATGGAAGAGTTTCACGAGAATCTATTGTGTTTATTTAAGTCACGGAACATGTTCGGCTGACAGTGCACAATTTGTGTTAATGTCTTTTCAGCAGTTTGCATTGTAAACGAAGAGGTACAAACACAGATGATGCATATTGCTAAATGGCGCAATAAAACAATATCTTTGTTTACCCTTGACAAAGCAATGGACCAACTCCAGAAACTGTTCTTTTATGAATCTTATTACTCACAGTAGACCATGATGTGCAGTTACTGTCCAGCTCAGTGTTTTGAAGCTGGGGTGAATTTCAAAATACGAGCCCTCAAAATCTCTTTACTGGCCAAATGTGAAAAATGTCAATATTTACTAACATAAAGTAGTCGTACGGAATTGAACATGTTGTGTTTATGCTACACTATGTTGCAGATTCCCATCATTTTCTCCTTTACACTTACACCACAGTTTTTTTTTAAATATTAGAAAACATTTCTATAGACTTAACAAAAAATAAAGTTGTGAATATAATATTTACTTTTGATGTGTTCAGTCCCTTTTCATGAATAATTTCAGAACTTGATTACAGTATATTGTGGTGGAGTGTTTTTTAGTTTTTTAGCCATTTTATTGACACAAAATGATTAAAACATTAATCTACAAACAAAACCTATTATCAGGCAAAACTGGTTAACAGCAAACATGTAGTTGTTTTTCTCGTATTTACTGTAGTTTAGAGGTCCAGAAAACTCACTTCTGTTAACATTGTTATGAAACCTTAATGATATGAAAGCAGCTACATCAGGATATAGTTTGATCTGCTACAATATTCCTATATTGCACATGAGCACTTGTATATTAATAATACTGTATACATAGAATAACACATCAGAAGGACAAATCTGATTTATTTGTACTTCAAACACCTGCATGAATTTTGCTCATAACTGTACTTATTTCAAGTATTTGTATTTCTGTATTCAGCACTTTTATGTGACAGAATGTGGTTCTTTTACTTTAACAAAATATCTGTGTACTACTTCCATCACCGTCAATGTCTACGTACAGAAAAAAGGAATACAGGAATGTTGTGCACTTTGTCATTTGCTCAGGCATGGGCTTGAGGCCACCTTACCTGCCCAAATATTGCACATTTTTACCCATGCAAAATACTATTTCTAAAAGATGGACTGTTTTTCGTTGGTTGATAACATGATATATCAGTACAATTTTTCAATAAGGGTACATTAACATTAGTTAATGCAGTAATAAGCATTTACTAACACTCAATTAATGTGTTAACTAATCATTTACTAATGGTTTTCATGTTAACTAACTCATACATTATTCAGTAGTTTAAAACCACACTATTAAGTGTCATTTAAGGGATACATGTTTTCAACTTTAAAATGTAAGCCAAAAAGAGCATTAATAAACAATTGAGGTTAATAAATGCTTTATTAGGATTAGGGTTAGGTAGCCGCCTTTATCGTACAACTTCTCATTGTATTATTTAACTGTTATGTAATGGCCATTATTGTGTTAACTGTTAGAAACTACTGAATAAGTACCCTAGTTAATATGACGACTGTTATTGAGTGATTACATGACATTAACTTACCGTTAGCGAATGCTTATTACTGCATGAACCGATGTTAATTAATGTACTCTTATTGTAGAGTGTTAATATGTTCTCTTAACTTACTCACACAGTCAGAGGTTTTAGCCATGCAAATTGTTTGGCAAAACCATGGCTTTAGAGGCTGTCTGAGGTGGAAACCCACAGACGTGCCAGTTCAATTAACTTGTCTATAAACATTATAGGGGAGGATTAGCACGCTCGGATGAGCAGCAGCAAAACTCTAGCTGTACTTCCATGAAAGCCACATGCCCTTTTTATGTTCTGAGTGTGGTAACAGTATCCCCATTGAGTAACATCAGACCATCATTTTTAACAACAAGCTGCAAAAGTCACATTGTAAACACATGTACTTCTGCCTCCTGACAAATGGTGTCAGTGTTTTTCTTTTGCACAAGTGTGACCCTCTTGGTCAGACTAAACTTTTTTAAGTGGAAAATGTACTTGGGATGAAATAATGAAGTAAAGTAATGAAACTTAAATCATAACATGGGGCTGAGGGGAGGATTAACTATTAGCTGAAGTTGAGGAGACGTGGCTCCTGTAACAGGAGTCCTTCAGCCATCTGTCTGTGGCCAGTGTGAACCCCAGATGGCATACAGTGTTCTGCATGGGGTCTCAGTAGTGGGAGTCGGAGGCGCACTTCCCATTTATCCTTAGCCATATGCTAGCCACAGTTACATGAACAAAGTCAAAAACAAATGACAGCTAAACACACCTAAATGGAAGCTTCTTATTTTCCCGGACATGGAGCAGAGAGTGTGCGTCAGTTGCTGCACTATGATTGGTGGACAGTGCCCCCTGTGGTTTTGACAGTCACGGCACACAAAACTTGCTGAGTTGCAAGACAGCACTCTGGCCTGTGCTAAGAGCTGGGTTGGCCTGATCTGCCTCCTACTGAGTCATCTGTGCTTATTCTTTTGTGTACTACTAAAGACTTCATGAAACGTTTGCTATGTCATATGCGCTGCACGTTTGCTGACTTGCTGACATTGCAGACATGTAATGCTTTTTTTGGTGTGTGTTAAAAACAAACTTGTCACTGTAGCCTGCGTGGTGAAAGAGACAAATCCGCGGTGGCCTTTGACACAAAAGGCAGACAGACTAAAACCGAAGAGGACAGTCTGACAGTCTGGAGGAGATTAGTGGCACACAACAGATGTTACTCCTTGATTAACAATAGTGTCTGCCAGGGGTGAGCTCGAGCTCCCCACCCTTCTGAGCCCCAGTCTATTAACTTTGACACCCACAACTTACATGAACTCACTGCATATTTTGTGATATAATATAGTATATAGTATATACTGTATATGTTAAACGCACATTTCTCCATCCTTTACAGGTGCAGTTTGTGGCAGTGTGACAGCAACTTCTAATTTCTTAAATTGGGTGCATTAGTTATGATTACAACATCTAGCATTCAACATTCAGAAGACTTTTCAAGGATTTTGAGTCTGGACGTCATTGGCTAACCATGCGTACTCACGAGTCTTTTGGGAACAAGTTTGCTTCCCGATCTGAAAATGAAGAAGTGTTGCAAAGAAAATGAATGGTTACTGTTTCTTTTTATTTTATGTTGAACCACAACCAGCTTCTCACTTTATTTGATTATAAATAATTGTTATATAAAACAATTGTTATAAAATAATTGTTACGTGCTAGTGATCACATGTACACTTAATGCACAATGTGAGTGTATAAATTCGGAGTTTACCTTCACGGAAGAGAACATCTGGTTGCAATAAGTGAATTTATTTTGAGAGTCTTATATACCAGAACATTTTTTTGAAGGGGACTATCAATGTGTATACATAATATATATATTACGTCTCTCTCTCTTTCTCTGTTAAGTTATCGTGTTACACCACGGTTTATTGTACAAGCGACTTGTCTATATGCACAGCTCAAAACTGTGATTACTTTTCATTACTAGAGGGTGGATCAGACTACGAGTTTCACGAGCGGGGGGGTGGTGGTAATGCTAGAAAACGCCTTACGTCGATTAACATATTGATTCTCAGCGGCGCAAATTTCATTTAAGGTCTAAAATACAGTTAAATAAGACAAACAATGCAAATGATTTACGCCAAACCGGGAGTTTAAGTTGTATTGATAAGTTGTCGGGTGCCTCTCTCCCCTGCCCACAGTGGTATCGCCCGCGTATGTTGTCACAGGCTCCAGCGTGCAATCTTGGACAGTTGGTACACTCGGGTAGTAGTTTGCATGAGCTGCCTGGAGCTGGACAAGAGGCGACCTGCTCGCCTCCCTTCGTGCCAGGCGTCCTCCTTTGGTTTAAGCAGGGCGTAAAAATGATCCAGCGAAATTAACAGGCTGTCCAGGCGTTGTGGGAAAGTCCGAGGCGCTCTACCGTGATGCTTGTGAGTGACACTTTTTTGGTCAAGTACTAAGTTAGTGTGCCAGCTAACTTAGCTAGCCAGTGGATTAAGTGTTAGGTGTGATGCTGCCTTGTGTCTGAAGTGTGCGATTTCCCATGTTGACATTTATGCTGACAAGTTTAATTAGAAGAGACCAGTAGCATCAGTGACCCTCCCAAGTGAGGAAACTCAAAAATAGTTTTAATTATTTAGCTCAGCAACTTTTTCTCATGTGCACTGGCATACCTATGTCACTTCTGTCTTGTTATCTGGGATATTTCTTACACAAATTCAGCTTTAACTGATTTTTATTCTTTTTTTTAAATCATGAGTAAGTTTGTGGGAAGTTTGGACATGTTCATACCACAATGTGATCCCTGGTAAGTTAGATACCACTCTCCCTGTTGGTATCATCCAGTCTCCTTCTGAAATGCAGAAGCCCAGAAAGTATGCTTGACTTCTTGAAAATCTGGTCTGGCAATGAGCGCAAACTCTATGAGATGAGATGAGTTGACAAAGTTATTGAGTTTGTCATGAATTTCACAAAACTACATTTCTTGGACCAAAAAAACGGTTTACGTGGTTTGGCGGGATTTGAAATGTCAACAGTGATCTCAAACTGCATTTTCACTCTTCTGTCTGTGGCATGCAAAGATAGCAGGCAGGGTTGATTGGTGGCAAAGGCCTTGCTAAAAATTTATGAGCAGCCACTGCCTACACTGGCATCCCTATTATTCAGTGCTCCCTTTCTTGGATATTTTACAGTTTGCGCTGTTGTGGTGGAATGTTGCTGTTTTATCTTTATCTTGCCAACCTTCCCCTCAGGTAGGAAGAGACAACTAGCTGATTCTGTCTTTTAAGTGCTCAGTGGGATAATAAACACAAGTGCTTGTTAAACCTGAACACTCAGTGTCCCAGGGCCATGATTATGAATGCTTGAGTATGATTAAATTGTAAATTAAAATGTGGGAATGGGAGAGTTACTGTTAGAATTCAAATATATTATTAATTTTCTGAGTATTTACATTACATATTTTATCCCTGTGGTCTCTCTCCGCCTGCGTGTAACATTCTGTGAGCTCCAGTCACACCAGTTTCTTTGCCAAACTCATTTCCCTTTCATGAGGGATTTTGGAAAAGGGTTTTAAGGGACTATTTGTGCTGGTTACTTGGACAAGCTCAGTTTTCAGGGACTTTTTCTCTAATATGGAGACACATCCACCTGGAGGGCTGGCAAGCTCATCTTAAATAAACAAAAAATCCGTTGAGCAGTTTTAGAGTATGCAGATGATTCCCCTTTCCATTCAGCACTCAAAATATTTAGGCAAAGTTTCTGCTGCTTCATGTATGTATGGCCAGTGAAAAAATGGACATATTACTACATTTAGACCCAAGAGTAATCGTTTGTCTTCACTCTAAATTGAAAATTAACAGGACTGTCTGTATCCCCTGGGTGTGACTTATTAACATTTAGGTCTATTAATAAGTAATATTACCCGGCTTTTAGTAAAAATTTGTAATTAAGAAGAATTTGTTAGATTTTGCGTTCACAATATTTTGCTCCAGCTCGGACCAGGTGTGTTGAAAGCCTCGATTAGAGAGCTCAACAAAGCTCTTCATCTGGACAAATGTACACAGTGCAAGTGATTATGTATGAGATAATTAAACAGCAGGCCTGCTTTAAAACGTAGGTCTCCCTGGCTGCCATGCATAGCCATGCTGAGCCTTTGTGTTTATGGTAAGTGGGCAGCTGCATGCTTCTGAGACCTTGGCTGTACCCCAGGCCTTCAACTGAGCCTGATAACCACTATTGAGGCCTCCCAGCCATGCTCATTTCTGACTATTCAGTGCTCGCTCGCTGCTTTACATGTAGAGTGTGCCTCCTGTTTGACATAGCCTAATTTCTGTGAACATGCAGACAGCTGTGGGCTAGTCTGCCTCCAACAATGAGTTTCATAAATTTCTTTCAGCTAGTCAGCCAGCCGTGGCAAAACTTGTTGGCACCTACCCTTTGTGGTGCCTAATTAATGACAACGCCAACAAAGAAAGTTTCAGGTTTCGAAAAACTTGAATTTTCACAGTGAAAATTCTGCAGAGCACTACAGGAAAAGGGAAATAGAACTGGTTTGCCATTTGTTATTCAATTATCAGATCCTTATGAGCACTGCTTGTTTGTCTTCCTTTTATAACATGCTCCGTCAACACACCCATCATTATTTTGAGATACTGCCGAGGCCAAATATAGATCCTGCACAAAATCCCCACAACTCAAAAAGTAGGCCACCAGAGTTAACAGCTTGAGGGAATCAAGCTTCTTAGAAACATGCATATTTTCTCTGAGGAGATCCCCCTGTGAAAGTGGACAGCAGTTTTACCCAGCACTCTTCCTGTAAGTGGTACAGTGATGAGGAGCAACGAAAATCTCTCATTTAGCTTTCAAGTCCAGCCATCTCAGGTGCTCAGTAGATGCTCAGATTACTGAGATGGCCACAATCCTGGGATTGTTGACAGTATGCGGGGCATACGGCTGACTGCCATGCATGAATGCCAACGGAAGATGTCTGAAAGTTAAACTTAACATTGGAGCTTTTTTTAACTTTACACTTGTTTTAAAGCTTAAATAAGAATCTGTGACAAGCTTCAAACAGATAGTCTTGTAAATAGTTCAGATATAAATTGGTCTGTAATGTGCACAACCAGGATATCATGTTTTGCACCAATTGTCCAATGAAATGGATTAGTATTAGCTCTAATTGTCAGTCAGACACAGAGCGGCCAAATCCTTATGTAATGTTGGATTACAGTCCGAGCAATGTATGCAAAAGCTGCCCTAATTAGAAAACAGAGCTTCCATGGGTGATGGCAGTTTTGATTTCTACTGTAATGGCTAAGCTAACAGTGTGTAGTCTTTCTGGACGTGACCGGTTCTGTGAAACTTAGATACGTTTTATTTACAATATTCTAGCACAACATACTAATGTTGATTCTTAACCATGCCTATCCTTTATAGTTGACCTAATCAACTGTGTGGTTTCCTGTCTTGCCTTATCTAGCGCTCGTTAAGGCTGTGCTACACGAGCTTGCTATTTCTGACAGCCCGAAAAGGAGCGTCAGTTTAAAGGCTTTTGACAACCACAAAGGAAGTTTGGAGTGCCATCACCTTGTCCAAAGCGACGTTACTGTTGTACGTTTTGGTAGACAGGCTGTCACTGCAGACGTTTTTGCAGTCAGTCAGCAGCCTGTTTGCATGTGATGGAAAACCACGTCTGAGGGGAAACGTCCAGCAGCATTCTTTTCCTTCTTCAGAGATTAGCACTTCTCAGTTGTCACGGTGGTTGCTGCCTCGACAAAGATAAAGTGCTATCAGGCTGCAGGAGCCTTGAAGCAGCATCGTTATAGAGGTGACTGAGGGTACGGCATCCGAAGGGGAGTGGTACACTGTGAGCAGAAATTCTGGATGTCTCATATGATTTGATTATGGCTTCATCTGCCTCTTTGAATATGACAGTGTACCGAGAATTGGTGGATTCATTGGTACACCAAACTTCATAATCATATTTTATTATGGCTTCTAAATTTGCTTTATAGCCTTGGCTCTCTAAAGAAATGCAGACTGCTCTTTGCCAGTGCTTCTCAGCATGTTTTTCTGTTCACAAACTGTCACAGGTTTGAAAGCCTATCGAAGACTGTGTTGCAAGGTTAGTCTTTTATAATTGTGAGTTGAACTTGGTCGTGTCATGGAGCTGAACGTCATTCATAATTATGTTATAAACCTCGCCCATTTAAAGCACTTGCTAGGATTTATGAGATGTAAACGTTATTCCTGAGCCGGAGACAGGTTATTAAATGCTGGGATTCTCTGTTAAAGTTCCAGGGGCAAGGGCTGCCACCATTTACTGTATTTTCGTGACTTTTGTGCCAATTTAATTTTGTTGGGTGAGGTTTCTCTCTGCCAGTGTCAATGCAAACTCCACACATCACTGTGCCATTAAGGGTACTATACAAACAAAAAGGTTCCCCCACCCCAGCACGTTCTGAGCCATCTCCTCCATGAAACACATATCTGTGTGGTTAAGGTCATGTTTAAGAGTTTAAGCTGGCCTAGTCGAGCTCCAAGCACTGATCAGTTCTTTTCTGTTCAGAGGCCACAAGTTAAAGTTGCCAGATGTCCTTGGACTCTGCTGATCTTCTTGCAGAACTCTGCTAAAACATCCCTGTGTTTCAGTTGTTTCCCTGACGTTGTGAGTGTTGGTAATGGAAGTCATATGCTGAATGCAAACACCATCTCCAGTACGTCAGCTCCCTCGGGTTCTTGTGATTCTGCCCCCTTAGCACACACACACTCCACCCACAAACCTGTGATGTCCCGTCTTTTGTTTCCCACGGTGTCTCATCATCTGCACCGAGCACTCTTTCGTTTTCATGTGCGCTGTCTCTCTGTTTTGCCCCTTTTTTTTCTGCTTGCAGTTGTTCTGTCAATCAGGGAGTCTGACCTTGCAGGCATGCTGTGACTGTCTCATGCACACTGAAATTTGCTTCAGTCTCTTACCTGATGTACACTGCACAGCGGAGCTGATATTGTGGGAGTAAAAACCCTTTGCAATGATTATACATTTACATCTGTGGCCAATCAGCTGTTTTAATGTAACTGCAGTGCAGAACTAATGCGAAAAGGGTTGTTTTGATAACCGCAAGGTCAGCTATTCCCAGCCGACCCCTGAGTATTCAATTACACAACTTTGACTTTGCTCTGTTCGTCTGAGTGCTCCAGTGTGGAGCAATTTGAGGAAACTCATGCTTTCAGATGATCATCCTCATAACCATACAAGAACAAAAGGTTATAGAGTTCCATTTGAGAGACCATACGGAAGTAAATATACAGTGTAATTCCAATGTACAAACCTCCGTATGGTCATATAGGCAATGCCTTGTGAATTAAAGGGCGTTTTTGCTGGTAGTGTTTGCGTTCTCTTCAGAATGAGTTTGTCAGTTCATTCACCTCTATTGAATTTCCACTTTCTTCCACCTTTGTTGAATTGCAAGAGTGCCGAGCTAAACAATTGTAGCTTGAGATTCGAAACAGCTGAGGGCTCTGTGCTTTTCGAATGTGTGAGTTGAGCTTCAAGCATCATGACGGAGTACTACATTTTTAATGCCAGTAGGCTTAGAATGTCGCTTTAAAAGTTTGTAAGTCGCTCTTTAATGAAGGATGACAGCTGTAGACAGCTGGGATTCACAGTACTTACAAAGGCGTACACATTTCCTGAAGCATAATCCACTTTTCCACAGTGTGTCCATAACAGCAAAGATGTCACTTACATGTAAACCTGTCCCTCCTCATAGGTTCAAATGGATTATGCTGCTGGTGTGAAAAGTCGATGCCTAATCACATTTTTGCCATGACTGGTTCGAGTTTCGGATTGGAAGTTACTTAAAATATACATTTACAGTTGAGAATTACCTTTTTCTCTCCTTTGACCATGTGTTTCAGTGCCTCCGACCACGGTGGACCAGTTCTCCCTAATCCAACTGCATGTTTCTCTGCTTATATGATGGACAGAATGTGAGAATTGCTGAATTCTAATCCTGTGCTCATCTTTGTGTGTCCGCACAAGATTGAATCACATTCCAGAAGGAGTTGAAGGCTGCTGTCTTAAGCTTCTGAGGAACCAGCCCGCTTGCACCACGCTCGTCAAGATGGCCGTCAGCTTCTCTTGCCCTCACTGGAACGCCTTGGTACAAGGATGTGCATTGACATGGTGATCATATACAAGAAAAAGCTGGAAAAGAAGGGCGCAGAGGATGTAACATCCAAAACTACAGATTTGGGCCCGGTGAGAGGTTATTTTCTTCATCTTTTTGTTCTATTCTTGTTTCTCAACTTAAATTGAAGCTTAAGTTTGAGTTTTTAGCTTCCCCTTCGAAATTTCATTGCCTTACTGAATGTTCGGAAGTATTGTCAACAGAACTATGTGGATGTTGAAAACTGGAAATTAGGGGTGTTTATGTAGTCATTACTGATTATTGGGTCATATTAGCTGCCAGCTATTATCAGCAGGGCCTGTGTCTTTTGGTGTTGAATACTCTTTTCCACTTTTCTCAAAATGACAATGGAGCATTTTAGTTTCACTCGGCCAAACAGCTCTGACTCATTTTCTAATCAGCATCCATGCTGTAGAAACTTTCCTTCCACCAGTGCACGGAGTAAGAAAATTCCCCCACCAATGTGGACTGACTTTGCCCTCCCAGCCACGTGAAATGAAGTCACCACGCTCCGAAACTGGGCCTCAATAACAGGCATTTATAGAGGACCCTCTCAGGTTTCTCAACAGAAAAAAATGTACGACTTGCAGCGTCTGGGCCAATTTTAGATGCACACAATTAGACATTTCCAGTTTTATTAGTTACTAGATATTTTTAATCTATAGAACCACGTATACATTTTATGCACCTCAATTCATATGACTTGTGGGTTTTTTTGCAAGCTGATATCGAATCTCTCCTTCATTTTGGCAGTTCCAGGCACAGACCATGAGCCAGGGGACTGCACTTTTCTCTTGTGGACTCACGGGTGAGTCTTGTACACACACTTGTAAGAGTACTATGAATTTTAGTAGCAAATAGTGAATTTGTTATTAGGAAAATTTAGTTGAGAAACTATTGTAAAGTACAGGATTGTGAAATTCTTTAGAAAGAGAGGCGTAAAGAACCTGTTTTCTTTGTGCAATGCTTTTGTCACTAATTGCATCTGTACTTCCTATCACAAACCACACAAGAGAAGCAATTATGCAGTTCTGACAGTCCTTGGCGGCTTGTAAAAGCCAAAACGTTAGGTGCGTTAGTGAGTTAAGGTTTGAGGCGACTGTGATACAGTGACATTGCAGAGAACGCATCGGCAGCAAGCCAGCGTCTGCTGCAACTGGTCAATGATCACACGGCATACTGTGAAACATCTGACAGGGGTTTCTGCAAAGACAAATGTGCAATATAACTATGTTTTAGTAACTTATTAGCAGGAATCTCAATATGTTCCTGCATACTTTTAAGATGAGGAGTTGCTGTCCCCAAGCTGAGACGTTGGTTGTGACTACAGGGGCACATATCCTCTGTTTACCTGGCTGTAGGAGTGACAGTCTTTGAATTGTAAAAAAAATAAATAGCATTCTGTCTCTAAGTGCGCGAGACTGGCAGAGAAGGCAGGATCCCAAGAATGTGTTGTTACTGCCCTTTATTCTTCATCCTGTCCTGTTACTGTATGGTATCTTTAGTATCAGACCTTTTGCATACCAGGGGTGGGCAGTGGCTTCAACGTTTAGTATCCAAGTCAGAGCTGACTGACATGTTATGTTTGTTCGGTCCATTCAGCTGGCATAGTAGCTATGGTGCAGTTGCAGATAGGGAGCTTATCTCATGTAGAACTTAACAGGAAAGCTTGATGATGCAGCATGCCGGAATGTGAAAGGTAGCTTATTGATAGTATATTAAACCACGTTTCATCTGATATGAAGTTTAATCATATCATATCGGTTACAAATTAAGATCCTATCCCTTTCACAATCAGCTCCGCCTACCAACAGTGATACTGACGCAGTGCCTGGAGCGCTGGATTTATGTAAGTGTGATTACAAACAGCAGGGAGTAGTGTCAATACAAAGTACACAGGCTGGGGCAGTGTCATGGATGTTGTCCATGTTGAACCTAACCCCTCATGTTCAAAGAACTTTTGCACTAAAAACTTTTTCTCCTTTCAGAGGTTCATGGCTCAAGTGAATATATATATCGTATATTTTTATGTCCTCTGAGAAAAACTTACAAATGTGAGAATCTTTTAATTTCTTAAAGGTTAATTAATACAAATTAATGTGATGTTTTGTTGCAGACATGAGCCGGTGGCATGACATGGGTCATAGTTGTGTCATAGAGCAGAGGCCAGTTGGGACCAGCCTAGAGAGCCTGTGGGATGCCCTGCCTGAAGTGCATAAAAGTTCTGCCCAGTGGGACTGGGAAGTCAGCTCAACGTCGAGCACAATAACCAGCTGGCTGCAGGACCTTAGCCTGACTGAGGCTGCGTCCTCTTTCTCCACTGCTCCTCCCAGCAAGCGGCAGTGCCGCTCCCTGTCCTGCTCTGACGAGCTTGGGAGTTGCCGCTCCACCTGGTGCCCTCAGGGTTCTCGCGTGTGGACGACAGTGGAGAAGAGGAGGTGCCACAGCGGAGGCAGCGTCCAGCGTGGCGGTGTTGGGAACGCGCGGCTGGGCTTCCCAGTTCGCTCCAACTCATTGGAGCATCCCTGCTTCTCCCAGTGTCTCCCCTGCCCCTCTGCCTTCACCAGCCTGACGCCGTCCTCATCCATGCCTATGTCGTCTGACTCCATGGCGCCACCCCTCTACCTCTCTCATGAACAAATCTGCCTGCCTGAACCACGTGGACGCTCGCCTACTAGCTCCCCCGACTCCACTCCCGAGCTGGAGCGCCGCGTCGGACAGGGGGGTCTGGCTCGTAGTCGCTCTCAGCCGTGCGTCCTAAACGACAAGAAGATCGGCGTGAAGCGCAGACGACCAGCTGACTCACACAAACAGAGGCCTTCTTTGGACCTGGCCAAGATGACCCAGGTTGGTATTTAAGTGTGGCACTTTCTAAAATATCACAGACTGAAGCTGCATCATATTTAATCAAGGCAGTATATTCAGTATATTCATAAGTTAAAATCAAACTGGCAGACTGCAGTGTTTATGGAAAAGAGTACCGTTTAGTGTCTAATATAATCTCTGCTAAATTGTATATTCGTTGTGTCATACAATTTATCAGAAACAGTTTCCAGTGGGATTTACTTATTATTTTAATCTAGTCTCCCAAGCAACAACGCCCTTAGGAAAGAATCATGCCAACTGAAAGCTCTGCAATGTCCACCAGTCTCACTAACATTAGCTATTTATACTCTGCTGTTGTGGCAATTTTCTCCTTCCATATTGGACAAACAAACACAGCTGAGGTCACACCATTGTGCCGGTCCTCGCTCAGCCCACCTCAAAGTGTTTCTGCAGGCATTGTTATTAAATAAAGACGATCGTTCATTCATGCAGGACTTATTCACAGTCACATTCCATTTTGTGGGTGTGTATTTTCCCCCCAGGAGAAAAGGAGAGCATGAAGCAAAGAGAACTGATCAAAACAGGAATTAAATCCCACGAGTTTGCAATCATAAAAGAAATAATCTTATGATACCACTGACTTGAGCTTATCAAATCCTGAAAGTGCGCACTTGTTTTTTTTTTTTCTTTTGGTTTTTTTTTCAACAGTCCATCTGTTACAGCTGCACATCCTGGCAGGCATTTTTTTTTTTCTTTGCACGACAAGCCCACAGACACACAAAGTGTAGTTTCTCACATACACCAAGTGGATCATAAACAAAGAGCCAGACTCGGCCCTCTCAGAAAGTCAATGGGAGTTCAGCATTGTCGTAACAGCAGCGATGTGGTGACACGACAAGCAGACGCCTCACACACTCCAAACAGGGACAAGGTCAGCACGGAGAGTGCAGATTTAGGCAAGGCAGCCGACAATATTTTCACAGAAGAACATCAGGGGTGCAGAGATTGTTAGTATTGGATCTGTTCTGCTATCCGTGCACTGTGTTCTTGGTTCTCTTTTATTAAATGGGACTGCTGTGGCGGTGCATTTCAGAACACATGGAAGGAACAAGGCCTTTAAAGCCACAACAAACTTATTTTTAATGCATTGTTTTGGGAGTAAAAGCTCTCAAATTTTTTTTCTTTAGGGGCCCCAAAGATTAGTTGCACAAGTCAATTGAGAAAATTAAGATCACCTCATAAAAATAAGTTATTCATCCAGCAGTAATGCTGGACCTCTACCAATTCCAGCTCATATGTAAAGGATTTGCTTTTTAAAAAAAAAAAAAAAAAAAAAATTCTAACTTGTAAAATGGCTGTTGATTGGAAGAAACAAGCTGTTTGAAGATGCCACCTTTGGCTCTGAGAAATTATCAAAAATGATCAGTTGTCTGAACTTGTAACTAACTGGTGCAAGTGTAACAATCCAAGAAGTCACAGTTGAAAACATGCTAGCTTGTGATCTTTGACTAAACGTGCGTCAGGACTCGTCATCTCAGGAGTTTTATCCTGCTTTTCACGCATCATTGCTCGTACTCAAAGTCATCTTACTGTTCAGAGATCGGTCCCAGTTCTGAGTGTGTTTCTAAAGTGTCCTGTCATGCACTGCGGTGTGGTTGACTGTGGGAGAAACTGCTACCCTCTGTGTGACTCAATGAATGTCAGAAAGTAGAGCAGCTGTGGGGTTATAGAGGTTATAGATCGTTGCACAGGGAATATATGTGTTGGATAAAGGGATATTGATTTCTGTAAATTCAGCTCAGTGGGGGGATGGCTGCCCCAACCAGGCCTCACGAGCAATTGATCAGGTTTTATTGATGGAGAGTCAAGGTCAGTGTAAATGAGGAGACTTTCTGCTCTCTCCACTATTTCAGCAGGGGATAGCAGCAGTTAATCATGGACCCTGGCAGCACTTATTCATGACCCTCACTGTAATGTAGTGCGGAAAGTTTTGCCAGGACACAGTGAAATAGGGTTTTTCTCTGTTGCAAAATGTTGTGAAAGATTTATTTTTGGTTAGTTAATGTAGATGGCATTGTTTTTCCTAGTCCAGTCTACTCACAGCCTTATCGGTTTGGTCCCATGGTCCCGGGAAGAGGCCTGCCGGCCGAGACTGAAGTGCCTAGGCAGAAGGCAGCAATGTGACACTGGCCTGTTGTTGATAAATGTAGCCGCCGACCAGAGCCAAGAAAAATAGCCGGGCCTGGTTTGATTTAGGGCTGGTTGGTGTGGAGACTTCTCTCGCTGCTGTAAGGTCAAAGAGGTCAATCAGAACTTTTCATTTCACGGTTTTTTTCCTCCATCTTTACTGAGCTTTCTTTTCCGTAGCCTTTGATTAAATCCTGATTATGTGAATATCATTGACAGAACTTGAATGATCAGTTGGATGGGTACTGAATTTAGCACATGAAGTAATTGGAGTTTTGGGGTCAGTTAGTCCTCTAAATTATCTGGTGACAATTTACAATAAGTGTATATTAATGCCAACAAAGTCGTTTCCACCAAGCAGCATGATTCAGCTCAGTGTGGCCCTTTTGGGAATGGTCAGCTCATTACAAGTAGAGCCCAACCAGTATGAAATTTTTTAAGCTGATACCGATACCAAAGCCGATACCGATACCAAAGATATATTTATATCAGCCAAACCAATACAGATGTGTGTTTTCACTGGCGACCGTACCATTACCTGATCGGTGGGGTAGACGGACTGCACCAGTTACATAAGTTGTGTGACATCATAGAAACGTGGCACCGTGTTTTCCTCTCATAAAGTCGACGAAGAAACTTAACAACAAACAAAGGAAACAATGGAGGACCTCCAGCATTTCCTGTTGTTTCTTGTCGGTATGTGGCTGTTAATCACACAAAGAAGACAGGCTCTGTTTGAGATTTTGTTTTGTCCAATAATTTAATGCATCTGCAAAACTGAGATTCTCATAATCCCCAACAGTTAGTGCTACTTAGCTAACGTTAGAGTGGAAAAATACTAAACCGAGAAGTTGACATAATACCTGCCCCACATCATCATGCGAGCATTTTTGCATGTTGGTTCCATTTGATTTGTCAGGTCACAGCAAATTTTTAAAGGCAATAATCAAATACAGGTAGTCATTTATTATACAAATGCTAAAAATGTATGGGTTCCTGCTACTCTAATGTGTGAATATGCTGCCTTTTTTGTATCCCATTTGAAACCTTTAATTCTTATTTGGACATAATCATTTCAAAGATGGCCATTAATCGTGAATCACAGTGTAAAGAGTCACATTTTAATCTTTCAATTAGCTGCAGCTGCAGCTCAAACATTTGGCTGCGAGCTGTATCCCCAACAGTCGTATGCCTATTAAGAATTACATAAGCAGACAAGTGACAGGAGGTTTCATAGGCTATATCCTCCGTCCGTCGGGCCGTACACTGCACCAGTCAGGCATGATGCAGCTGTCCTGCCTTCTCCACATTAGCTGTACAGATTGGATAATCCCCTGTCATAAAACCTCCCGCGCCAGGGCACACAGCTGTCACAGAACTTGCCTGCAGCAGTGCTGGCACATACGAACTTGCCTGAGGACGTTTGTAAGTTTGCCCAGATGTATGTGTTCATTGTACAGTGCCACTGAAAGGCCAGCAGAGTCAAAACGCAGACTTGAGTGATGTCTGCCCTCTGCATATGTGGCCACTTGTTGCCTTGGTTTAAAGTTGGACCTCAGATCGCATAGCCTCACTCATCCAAGTACCAGTTGCTCCAGCTGTTAATGCAGGCTAAATTTATAACTTCACTTTTAATATTGCAGTGGTTGTTTCCCAGTGTCCAACTCTGCCCTCACTGACTCACGCACATACTATGTGTACAGTACAGGAATTGGTTTTATAAGATGTTTGTCTTCTTTTACTATTGTTAGGACATGGGTCATCTATTGAGATGAAGGAAATGTTTATTTACTTAATAAATATGCCATCACCATGGAGACTCTAGATTCCTATTGGACCAAATACTCATTTTTAAATACATGCTTGCTTCCTTGATAACATATTATGTTTCTAAGAAAATGCAAACTTTCTGCCCTTCCACAGAAACTTCGGAATTTCCACAGCCTGAGCTGCCTCGGAATAACAGGCGAAGACAGCTGCGAGTCAAACCAGGCCCTCTCTACACTCAGGAGCACAGCTCAGTGCAACACTGACGACCCGTCGGCAAATGAACACAACTTGGAGGACGCTCAGGTCAGGACCAAAGAAGGCGAGATCAACAGGAACACGTCGTCAGACCCAGCCATCGAGGAGGCAGACTGGACCTCCACGGACTATGGCGACTTGACCCCAGGGACAACCAATGGAAAGGACAATGAGCCTCTGTGGGCGGGGCTATGTAGCATGAGGAAGGACGTGTATCAGCTCGGAGGTGAGCTCGACATTGAGCAAATTGAGAGGAACTGAGCTGGACTGTCTTCCTCTTGGGGTATGGAAGCTAAATTAGGGGGCTTAAAGTTTATCAACAGGTAGTACAGTAAATAGTACTGTTCGTCTTAAGGACAAAGCAAGTGGGAAGCTAATGCAATGAGTGTTCCAGCACTTGTTTTTTTTTTTTTTTTTCTTTTTTCCTTTTCCCTTCAAGGAAGACTGTGTGGGAGCCTTGTGGGCTGAAGAGCCCATATTTGGGGACTTTTGTAGTCAGAAGCTACTTCTTTTACTGTGCGGTATCTCAACTGTGTCTCAGGAGAACAAGGATGTCGAGGAGGACGGATTTGAGTCGAGATAGTAAAACTGAAATAGAAAAATGATATATTAACGTTGGCTCGGAGACTGGGGTCTTTCTGTGTAACCCTGATTACTTTCATTTTACTACGTTTGGAGAGAATTCACAGCGGGTTTGTATAAATTCTCTGCACTATAGTAGGAGTGTCCCGTCCTGACCGTCTTCATTCGTACATGATGGACAGCAATGGAGACTACTCTAAGAGCTACTGTTAGTAAAGCCTCCTTCACTCATACTGAGCAACAAGCTGCACGCACACACAATCTTTAAAGCGTATTGAAGATCTTAACATTTCACACAGTAACATCAGGCTTCTCAGTGGGTTTGACGCTCAAGATTGTTTGAAAATTGTTTGAAACTCTGTGATGCTAAAAGCGTTAATATTCTTTCTTTTTTATGATTTGTAACTACAAAGTTATGTAAAACATGAGCATATTTCTATACAAATAAACACAGTTTTAAATTTGTCATTTTGTCATTGCATTACTTCAGCATCTTCAGTCACAAAATTTAGAATACTGGATGTGGATATGAATGTGTATATTCAAGATTTACTCCTACATCTGTCAACATTCTTACAGAATACACTTGCAATAATTAATATCAGAGTACTTAAATGAGGTGGCAATTTCCGCTTACTTTAGTTACTTAAATGTACTTCTCGCTGATGAAACTTGAAAACTTTTTCTAAGTTTAATACAGAACCACACTGTGCTCCTGCAACTTTTACTTGAGTGAAAGAGGAGTCTTCCCGTGTTGATTTTACCAGAGTACATGCGTTGACAGTAAGGTCATTGTTTGAGATGTCTTCACTGCAACAATGCAGGCTGACCCAATTAGATAGCGGGAAAATACAATCACAACTGTAGTAGTGGCACTACTGATGAGCCTGTGTTTGTGTGCTGAAGCGGGGAGTGAGTGGAGAGGACGCCAGAGAGTGGTGGGAAGTCCGATCCCTGTTTCTTTCTTTCTTTTTTTTTTTTTTGATGGCGGGTGGAGTGGTGGAACTGAGCGGCGGTTCACCCCAGAGACCTCCCTCCCTCCCCATGCTAGCAAACAAAAGGGGCTTTTTCTCTGAGGCGCACAGTGATGTAGGAGGCGGCTGTGAATGTGGGCCATGTGTCAGGGCTGCTGCCGCTGCTGCTGCTCCGTTTGTCTGTTTCCCCTCACCAACTTTGGTGTCTGCAAACCACCAGAATTATAAGGTGCTAACTTTTTAATTCATCGCTCTAGTATGATTGCAAACTATGTCTGTGTGTGTTTGTTCAGACTTCTGATGGTGCTTGTCAGTTCTTTGAAAGTGTGAGTTTCAACTGAGGAATCAAAGCCTCTTTAAAGACTAGCTGAGTAAATTGAAGATTGCCCCACTTGAGGCTCAAGTATCACAAAAGCATAACTCTGGAATCAAACTTGCGAGCTAGGCCAATGCATGTTCACTTAATGGGCACTGTCACAGAGATGCCTGTGGTGCATGCAAGCCACTGCTTTTCACCAGTTAACCCCCTTTTCGGGTAATGAGACGAGAAGGAAATGGGTAAACAGAGCCCTTGTAAACGTGATGTGTGGCAGACTGACACACTGAGGGCCCCCTGCTTCTAATCAGCGGAGTGACAGAGGTGAAAGGAGGCTGTGTTCCGACACACGATAGTAATACAACAGCAGGGGCGTGCCGTGACCATGTTCTGCGCTGCGCTTGTCCACAACCCCCACTAGCACCCACTCAACAGGGTGGTGGTCACCCTTGAATTGTTGCTGGAGGTTACGAACAGTCATATCTGCTCTAATGAAGACTCACATCACACTTAATTTAGTTACTTAAGGAACAGATGTCCCACAGTATTCATGGGGCATAACATTAAAGACAAAGTTATATCCAGTCTTACATGACAACTAGCTCTGAACACTCTCAGTACTTACTGAAAAGTACAATTTTATTTAAATGTCTCACTAAAAAAGCTGGTTTGTGACGAAACAAATACTTTCAAATATGAAACTGAAACTGGGTTTATTTCTCAGGTTCGGTGCGCACCCCCAATCTGCAGTGCAAATGAGGTCATGGTAAAAAACACTTAAGCAGTAACAAGGTGGTACTGCTAAAATAGCATGACATTTCTGCACAAACTACCTTGAGCTCTGAATGACAAGAGAACCATATTCCCTCCGTGAATGCACAGAAGATTGAGTCGAAACCTCACCCGCACATTGTTGGATTCATGTAAGGCCAAACCACAAACTGTGTGCGATGTGCAGCTGACTTAAGTTCAGCCAGTGTTTTTGTCCGTGCCGGAATAGTCTGCACCCACATAAAAGAGATACGTCGAGGTCATACATGCCAATAGTTGTTGAGTCGCTCCACAACATGGATTGTGTAGGATTTGAGGTCTGAGCACTGGCTGAAAGCTTTGGCTTCTACAAAAGGTAACTGGACTCCTTCACAGGAGAGAGCACAAGCAGAGACAGAGTTTGAAATTGAGGTCAGCTGTGAGCCTTCAGCCCCTTTGCAGACAAAGACAGTTAGTTTACACTGCGTGGTGACATACGACCAGCCCTTTGCCTGGATTATACATACGCACGCGCTCTGGTATGACATCACAGGGTCATGCTTAGCGTCTTGGGAGTCAGGCCTCTGAGGCTTTAGTGGGCAGTGGAGCAGGGGTCGTGTCCCTGGAGGGGCCTGTGATGGCTGCGACCGTGCTAGCGGAGCACAGACTGCTCTGTGTGTGAACTGAGACACTTCCCAATGAGAGGCAGGAACGGGGGTGGGGGTTGGGGGCAGCCAAGAGAGGGAGGAAATTCAGACCTCAGGGTCCTCCCACGCCACCAAGTGCCATTGGCATGGCTGCCCACCAGAGCAGGAGAGTGATGAAATAAGGGGAAACTGTGCAGCTTGGCGAGCAGGACGCCTCCACGTAGGCCAGCGCTGCGCTCACATAAGGGAAGGGGCAACTAACTGACTGCTGTCAAAACAATCGCCTGTTCCTATGGACAATGGCGCATTTGGGGCCGCAGGTGCGCGGCGTTGTCTGGTCAGCTGACCAGCCATTTCCTGTCAAACAGGAAGAGCCAAATGAGTGGAGATGAAAGTTCAAGGTAGCACACAGATGGCAGTTGTTAAAGTGGTAAATGCAGGTGCAATACAAGAGAGGCAGTGTGCAAAAAGAACCAAACCAAAACAGATGACATAGAAACGTGTGTGAATGTGGGCTCAGAGACACACCGCCGCAGCGGGTGCGCTCCGCAAAACATGTACAACAATTTCTTGTTTCTAAAAGTGACTTAACATTACTTTGTTTCAGTAAGAATATATTTGAGTTAAATGAATTCAGCCTTGTCAGAGCTTTATATTAGTCAGGCCTCAAGGAGAATGGCAGGAGCCACAGAGCCACATTCTCCTCATGGTGCATGCGTCGGTCTTGTCACACATCTTCCTGGTGTCAGTCATCCTAAGATGAAAATGAGATCATGTGCTTAATGAGTGGCGGTTGCTTAAGGAGACAATCATAATCGTCTTCTGATCTGACTGCAAGATAAGCATCCAGCTCTAGACTGCCGTGGATCAAGTAAACTTAAAAGGAGCAACATTTTAAGGACAAATGGAAAATGCTGAGGAGGTCATGACTGCGAACTACCTTTTTCTTTTTTTTTTTTGAAACAGCTGACTGCAAAAAAATCATTTAGTCTTTACGAATGTTAAGAAAAAGAACAATAAATGTCAACTCCCAAAGCCCGCGGTGTTCCAACTGCTTATTCAGTCTGACACTGAAATCAATATATACCTAAATTGGCACTCAGTGCAACGCACACCCCAACAGTGCCCAGAAATTAAAATGATTGGATCAGCGCCATCATTTATTGGGCCCGTCCTTGTCCCGTGCCCCATCTTCCGCACCAAGTTTTCGATGACGTCCATCGAGTACGTTTTGTGTAATTGTTGTTACAGACCGACCAACGTAACATCCTTGGCAGGTCACAATGATACTGACCAAGTAAAAAGAATGTGGCCTGATGCAGACTTGTTTGCTGGTGGTGTCAGCTGAGACAGAAACAAGACACAAACATGCGCCTTCCTGTTGGCTGGCACAGCGGTGCTCTGAGCTGAACACAGTCTTCACATCGACAGTGCCAACAAGCTAATGTTTAATAGGTGTAATGTTTACATTCATCACAACCCTTTTTTTTTTTTTTTTGCATCAACTTGTGCTAACATTTGTAAATTTGAGGCTTATGGAAATGCCATTAAATTAATTAGTCAATGATTAAAACAGTCTATTACAGGAATTGTCTATTGACCGAAGCTACTTGGGAGTAAGTCAACAGTGAGGCTGCTCATGTAACTCTGGGCAAAAACAACACTGAACACAACTCAGATTTCTAATTTTTTTAAAAATTGGCAAAAAAAATGACGAAGCGGTGTGCTAACAACAGCTCCAGTCAGTCGAAGGTTTGACAGAGTATGAAGCCTGTCATGCATGTCCAGACATGTCTCCTGAAATGAGGTCATCTCTATAATAATCTCGCCTCCCCGTGAGAGATCAATGTACTTCAGTCCAGTAGGATACAAACTCTTTACCTATCATTCCAGACTGCGGAGGTAAATTTCTGCTAATCTGTAACTCGTGTAAAATGGGTGCATGACCTCGGGGCCAAGTCTGAGAGGTTCAGTTATCAAGCGGCCCGCTATGGGTCACGTGCGTGTTTGTGTTCAACACCTAGCGATGATGGACTCACCAAGAGAAAACTGTGGCCTACGTCCCTCAGAATTACCGCACTTGCACAAACCTGGAAAAAAAACCCCAACCTATGTAAAGCCAAGGGAATTCATTTGAGGGTAGTCAGATACATGTTTAATAGCTCCATACAAGGCCAACAGGCAGCAACATAATGGACAAAACTCTTGAGTCAACAACGCGTAAGCTGTGGGAACACTGGGTGCCAGCTGCCAGTACTTCTTTGTACAGTAATATTTATTTCCCAATCACAAGTGTAACCAGCTCAGCCGCAGTTTCATAAAACTGCATTGCATTTCATTACCTTTAGTTGCCCAATAACATTCAAGCTTGTGTCAGCCAATGGTGAAGTGAACCAGAAAGACCTCGATGAATCACTTGGCAATGGGCTTTTGTTCTTGCTGAATCTATTTGGTACACTGGAACCTTGGGGGCAGCGATGGAGAATCGTTCGTTTTACGCCCCACTTCCAGAGGCCTCAATGATCCAGCTGGCACACGAAAGCCCAATAACCATTTTTTTTTTTTTGTTTTTGCCCACCCTCATCATTTTATTCACCGTAGATGCTGACGTGAATGCCCCGCGTCTCATTAGTGGCAATTAACGAACGAAGAATGACAGGGCGATCCCCAGCAGAGGCGGTCAATAGAGATGAGCAGTTGTGAATTTGTGAGTCTTCAGCGTGATGAGAGAGCTTGTCTCTTTGTGTTTACAGAGGGGGAAACATGAGCTCGAGTGCTGGCGTCATTCATCACACACACACGGCTGGGTTTTGCATTTATCATCTCTGGCACCGGCTCACTTCCCATTTTAAGCAACTTGTTTTTGTAAAACAAAAGCTCCCCCAATATGAATTCCAGTTCCAACAAGAGCCAAGGTTACACTTTCCCCAGTGCTCTGAGACCTTTGTTAGTTAAGTGTGACAATGGCGTGAAAATAGCTCCGATTATTTTGCATTTTTTTCTGTGAAACAACAGCTCAGCCTTTTAACTTCTTACCCTTTTATTAAACCAGTGTGTGTTTTGTGTAAAGGGAGTAACAACATTTCCAACATATGATAGGCTTTACTTCAGCACATGGAAGTTAAAATGAATTACAGCTACATTTTTGATGTGCATTTGGACTTGAACTACACAGCGTCTTCATGTAAAGAATCTGACTGTAACACTATCAGGGAGTCTTGACGCACAGCATTGCTTTTTCGCTTCTGTCAGTCAACAGCTGGTTACAAGCACATTCATGTCAACTTGAACAATCTAATCTATGCCAGTCATGTACTGACAAATGCTCAGTGTGCCTCTAAACTGTCTAAGACTATCTCTTGCAGGCCTGGGTATTAGTAAGTCATTTTAGTCTGGTTGGATTTACACTATGCGGAGCACCAGGTGGTTACAGGATATTTGGTTGCTATTTTAGCTTTAGCAACACTTTGCTAAAATGAAATACTGATGACTACCACTGGCCTGTATCGCCTGTCACTTTAAGTGGAGAGTTTCCAGTGTGTCCTGCTTTGTGCTCAGTGCCTGTGATTTAGGATCATGTCTACAGCCTGGGCCAGGTTGTCCACAGTGCCATCAGCCATCACTGTTGGGTGCCTTTCGTCACTGGGCCTGAAGGGGGACAAAAAAAAAGAAAAAAAAAAAAGGACACGTTTAAGGGCATGAAGGACAAGGAACAGAAATAAACAACCACCTCAATAAACAAGGATTTAGCAGTTTGATGTCGTCAACAATATTCAAAATATCGACTCTCCAAACTGGACCGCAGCCGGACGTGATGGTATATGAGGAGTAACACAAAGAATTAAACAGAATTATTCCACAGGCCTTCTTGTTTAAACTTGAAGGTGAGGTATTGGTAATAAATAAGGTCTGCCTCCTCTCAGAGTGCTTACGTGAGATCTCAATCAACAGCAATGCACTAGAAATTAGAGATTTGTTCATTTTTGCAGCATTTTGCATACTTTTATCTGTGCAGCGGCTTGCCAAAAACCCCCGGCAGACTATTAGTGCATGTTTTCTGTCTCTCTCACCAGCTGTCAAACTGTTCCAGACTTTTCTAATATAAAGTGTATTTGCCTTTTCTAAAGGCAAATAAAAAACTGACCAACTGGGACTTTAATGTATATTTTATATATATATAACTCTAATAACAATAATTACTAAACATTAAATTTCTCTGGTTTCCAACCTGAATACTGAACCAAGAAAAGAGTTATAAAAGATTGTATTATAGGGAATGATATTATGTTGTTCCTCTCAAAGATATTTTCTACAGTTGCTATGATAATGCATGAGGGATGGCGATGACAGTCCACCACAGAATAAATGACTAAACTGCCTCAGTAACTATTAGATGGTGTGTTCAGTGGATGAACCTTAATTACGTTGCGATCGATCATGTTTTATTTCATTTTTACGCAAAAAACTAGCTAGATCAGCACACAATATTGCAGAGCCATTCATGGTTTCCAGTTGATCTATTTCCCTTCTGCAACCACAAATGTGATTATTTTCAGTGAAATATCTTGAAAATGAGGGACGGATTTCCCTGGAAATTGGTAGACAGTAATTTTAACCACAAGCAAAACTAATGCCATTCTAATGACCGTCCATTTAGCAGCATGCTAACCAGTGTACTAAAATAGCACACAATAGCAAACAGACTTCTGTCTTATTCCTTGTCAAATACTAGTGCATCTCAAAAAATAAAGAATATTGTGATTTTTCCTTAGTTATTTAAGAAAGTGAACATTTAACATATTCTAGACTTACTACATGTTAAGTAAAATGTTTCAAGCATTTTACTATTTTAATTCTGATAATTATGGCCTTACATTCTCAAACTGTTTACTTAAACTGTATGAGCCATTAATCATTTATTCTATAAGATATCAAAAAATTATGACAAATGTTGTACACATTTTTTCAGAGCCTAATGTGACGTGTTCAAATTGCTTCAAATTGCTTATTTACTTCAAACAATAGACAAAAGACAAAATAGACCTCAAAAACTCCTGAAATTCTCCAAAGGGGACAAGAAAAAGCAGCGGCCTGACACCTAAGATGCTGGAACCAACAAATGCCTAATAATTTTGCTAAAAACAAGACTGAAACAAAATTTTATTTAGATTGATTAGTCGTTGCAGCTCTAGTATATACTGTATGTATAAAAGTTTAACTTTTTGAAATAAGAATGGAAACAAAAGCACATTTCCTTCTTATTATGCCTTTTTGATATGCACTAATGTTGTACAGCTTTGTGACTTCTGGCCTTTAAAAACATTTAAACTGTCTAAAGGGGGTTGGGGGACACCCTTTGGTTCAACTGCTCATGGCTCGTCATACAGCTGAGGAGGGGCAGTCAACACAAAATTCACGTGTACCATCATCACATTTATTTCTTGGGGATGGGTTATGAGATTAATTTTATTTACAGTACGATGTGTACAGATAGTCTGTACAGTTTTTCGAATACAGTATAAATGATGCATGGAAATAAAAAAAAAAATAAAAAAATCAATCAAGACAAGAGGTCAGAACCCCAAAAACATGCAGAACAAAGGCTGTTATCATTGTTTTGTCTGAACATGCTCTAGGTTGGGAAAAAATGTAAAACACTAGATACGCAGGAGCCGAGGGGGGCAGTCCTGCCCCCCTCGGCTGTTGCCTATGTTTGGCTCAGGGCCCAGTGAAGGATGCAGATATGGCTGTTTAATCAGCTGGTAGTGGAAATGTGATCCTTTTATAATGGCACTGGACCGAGGCTGGCATGCAGGACCCTTCTGCACCCGTTCACATCAAAAGTGAGACACCCCTCCATCATTTATCTGCAGGACAGCCCAGGACTCCTGCGCATTTATGAAGTGGTGCCTATAGACCCCCTTCACCCTCCTCCTCCTCCTCCTCCTCCTCCCTGGGCTGCCTTGAAGCAGCTCTGTGTGCTGCCTCTGTTCCCCAGTCACGGGTTGGAGCTCCAGATGGAGAGGCTTTGTCTGGCCCTGGGTTGTGCGGCATACACCGCCATTAATCCTGCCCTCTGAGAGATCGCAGAGGACCATGGCAAATAATTGTGAGCTGCCCAAGTGTAGCATCAAAAAGCGGGAGGGGGGTGTCGGTGGGGAGGGAGCGTGTGTGTTTGTGTTGGGCTAAGATTGGTGTTGAATACTGAAGCGGAGGTGAATGCGGAGAAGCGGTGCCATGTGTTTACACATGTCTGTCAGTGTCTCCGGTGTTGGGGTTATGTGAGCTGGTTCACTAATGTTTTGGGTGTTACGTCTCCTGTGCTGGAGATCGCTCTCACACCCTTTTCTGCCTGAGGACTGATTGAGTTTGCACACGCACATACAGGCAAAAACACACAGGCAAATTAGTCACAAGGCGCTTGTGCTCCAAGCAGCGAAACCAAGAGCATTAACAATATTTGTCTCTCGACCTGACGCTTCTTTAATACTCCCCTGACCTCCACCTTTTAGATATGCATGCATGCATGTGTATATTCATTTTGCTGCTTTCCACCCAGCGCCATTAATAATGAAGGAGTAACCAGGTCAATGTGACCATGCAAAATTCAGCACAACGCAGCTTGTGTTACCAATGAGGTAACCGCCGGCTTGCCGCGTGTCCTTCAGGTCAATGCAATGTCAAAGCATGTGGAGGGACAGGTTTGGTCCCTGGGCCTGACGGACGCTGCTCAGCCTTCATGTAGAGATGAGGTCAGCCATGAGGTAGGGGAGGGGGGAGCAGCAAAAGAAAATTCAACACAGCTGCCACCACCGTGCTGAAAAAAAACTTCACCAGAAAGCTGGTGGAAATCACAGGATTCGGGACATGCGGGGGGAAAAAAACGGAGAAGCTGAATTTTTGGATGTAATTTGGTCACAGTGGAACAGTTCATTTGTGGATTTGCAGAAATTATTTCATCAGACTACCAAAACATTCTCTGGTTCTAGCTCCTCAAATGTGGGGATTTTATGTTTTGTTTCATTAAAAATTTGATATATTTGGGTTTTACAATTGTGGTTGGGCAAAAAAATTCAAAAATATTATCTTGGGAACTTTCCTTTTTTCTTTGTGTGTGTAGTCAAAGAAGTAAATGACAGGTTGAACACTGACGAAACAGAACATTTTTAGGTGAAGTCCCAACCTTGGTCTGTGGTGCTCCCGACTAAAACTAAATACAACTCTTTCAAATCCTCATATCACATAACAGCTCTGACATGACAGCTCATTTAACATGTGTGCAAGTTGGATACAGGAACATGAGAATCGCGTTCATCCTGCTCAGGCAATATAACATTATTGCAACTTTTATAGTCATGTATGATACTTTCCTCCATAAAACATGGACTTTAATTTCTACAAGGACAGACCACACATCCATGAAATGAAAGTAGACGTAAATGATACAGTGAGTTACGAACATCAAGGACAGGGAGAGATGAGGTATGAAACAGAAGTAAAGGGAAAGGGGGGGTTGTCAAGGTAGCTCACCACAGGTGAAAAGGCACAGCAATTTTCCCCTCAGTTAATGCTTAACACAATGCGTGTACTCAGACACACACACACACACACACTCGCACACAGAGGAAAGCAGAACTGTCACATGCGTCTGATTTACACTTTTCTCTTCACCTTTGCTGAGTATGCCTTTTGCTTGACACAGATAAGAAAGCAGATAAGGCCCATATGAGGGCCCAGATTAAAACATGAACCTGGACCAACGATACACAACACTCTGACCACTTTCGTTTTTAGGATGGCAATGGCAATTTCTGCTTCAGAGGATTGAATATAATGAGGCACTTCAGATGCTACTTAACAACCACAGAGTGCAGGTGCACTGGATTAAAGTTCATCATAAAAATGAGAAACAAGTGAGACAATAGGGATATGCTTGCACACAACTCAAGTTTTTATGATTTTTAGGGTGACATGTTTCATTATGTGAACTGCTCATGTGAAAACATTTGCCCTTAATAAATAAAAAGAGCAACACCCCAAGTATTTTGGAATTTCTGCTGCTGTCACATGGCTTCGCAGTGAGGTATAGCTTTGATTAGAGCTATGATAACGCAGAGGCGAACTGCCAGCAAGAGACGGAAAAACAATCAAGCCAGCTCATTGTGTAGATATGCGATTTTCATACCAGAGCAGTGAAGGAACCATCAGCCAAAACACTGCCTTTTCTCACACCGCAGAAGACTATATTACCATAACCCAAAGAACACAGTCTGATAAGTATAGCCTTTATGTTCAGCCAAGACTGGTAGGTGATATAAGATACTAACCCAAGACAAAGCTTTCTTCCCTCACCCTGAGGGGAAGAATTGTAAGAGCATGTATTTTCTAATGCTCGCTGATATTACAGCAGTCTTGGCCTTAAGGGTGAGAATGTGATCGCACTTTGACTTGTTCTGTTATAAATAAAAGGTCATGGGAGAGATTGATAGTGCATCAGGATCCTCGAGGAAAAAAAAAAAAAAAAAAGAGCCACTTGATCTCTTCCAGACTGATTTTATCGTCACCTACTTAAGCTTTTTCACTTTTCCTCTGCCTTCCATCTTTTACCTGATATATGTACACAACCAAAACATGAGATTGATAACTCCTTTGAAACAATACAGCTGCGACCCTTTATGAAAAACAGCCCAACTGAACTGATGGAAACCCCCATGCAATGTGCATATTATGGCAACAGAAAATGACGATAAGCTGAAGCCTTGGCATCCTCCACTGAACCTGTAGCCATGCAGCAGCTGTTATCATTTTACTGTATAAAAACTGTAGAATGGTGAGTCACGATCAGTCAACAGCTGCAATGTGGTTTTCATACTTAACACACACAAAAAAATCAACGTTTTTTCCAAACATGCATGACAAAAGGGGGGATTCCCTTGTTGCTGCGTGAAGAGCAACTCAATCTTTTAAAATCCTTTACTTCTCTGAAAACCCCTGGTTTGCTTGTGCATGCAACAGAAAGAGACAGAGAGAATATCCGGAGATGTCAAAACAAGTCAATGGAAACTTTCTGTGCTTCCAAACCACAAACACATCTGAGGCAAAAAGGAACAGGATGTTAAATATAACTATTAGTTTCTGAGAAACTAAAAAGGTCTATTCTGGCTTTTATCTCCTTAACTGCACATTTTATACATTACATGACATGACAATTTCAAATGCCTGCTGTACAACATTTTTGTTAGTATTTGTTCACCCTTTCAAACAGCCGTGGACAACCAGTCTCTTAATCAGTTCCCGACGGTCACCCACCCCTTCATCTGCAACTTCTCATGTTCCAATACGTTCTAATGAATTGATTATAAATGAGATGCTCTTTCACACTATTAACAGTGGATATTGTCACAGCAATGATTTTAGTACAAATTAGACTGTAAGCATGTTGCTTTTGTCAAAAACAGTACAGAGACTGAAAATTAATTTCCTGTATCTGGGTCACATGGGTTTCACTAATGCCCCACCCCTTTAGGAGGCTATGTTTTATTATTTTTTTTGAAGAATAAAGAGTGGAAATGTTTTAAATCTTTAAAGGAAAACACCACCAATTTTCTAAAACTATTTATACGTCTTATAAAAAATGTTAACTTTTTATGTGGGGAAAAAGTTGTTTACAGTGTTTTATGGCTTGAGAGAAAGGTGTCAGAAGTTAAACTTAAAAAAAGACTGTGTACATACTTACTATAACAAACCTATGTTGCTCACTCCTTATCCCTGCTTGATACAAGCTACCTGAAGCTACATTAGCAGCTAATGGCGTTCAGGATGTACTGTGGGTAATGCCGGCACATATTTTGACAAAGAAAGTCAAATGTATGGAACAAACAGACAATATTTCTGGTTCTGATGTATCAGTTTTCATTTTGTTTTTAAATTCATTAATGTGAATCTTACACTGTTACGGGAGGGCATTGATAAATCTGTGTAGTAACGTAGAGCCTCAAAATATTTATTCAAGATTCTCTAGTCACAAACGTCGATCATACATTATCTTATGACAGTTTCACCTCGGACGAATATTGTTTACGTGACCAAATTCTGACAAAAGTAAACTTCCCTCATTTGCTGAGTTTCCAGTGTAGTGATGAATATGCT
>KV751339.1:1441225-1453055 GCA_001698575.1 Mola mola
GCCTGTTAATATCGTCAGTGCTGCTGATGCCTTGAGCTTTTGTTTTGCGAGTGTGCACATCTACTAGTGTATCTCACAGTGCAGACAGTGTTCTGTTGGTACTGCTGAGTCACCTTCTGCTAGTGCAGAAAATGCAAACACAAGTGTGCGACCACACAAACCATGAGGAGAGGAATGGCTTCAGCAGAAACCAGGCAAGGGCCAAAGTTGCCCCAGCCAAGCAGCCGGTCTATTTGGAATTGCAAGAGGCATTGGATCCCCATTGAAACAACTAAGCGCCTGTGTTCATGTATTTAAGAGGCAGTGCTATGTTTCAGCCTGCCATCTGGAGGCTTTAGCTCTCCGATTCTCTCCCACTCTCACTCCTTTTCATTCTTTCTCTCTCTCTCTCTCTCAGTGGCATTAAAGTACCATTGACGGGCTCACTGGCCAGTGCCTGGCCAGCTCCTTTGTCTCACCGTGGGAGACTTGTCTCACTGTGGAAAAAAAGCTTTGGTTAATTATTAATATTTGATTGACTTATAACACAGGGCAAGGTTTAGAGGAGCCTGCAGGCAAAGGAAGCTGTCACTCCGGGATGGTGAGGGATTCTAAGCCAGGCTTGGGCACCCAGCGGAGTGCCATGAATCTCTATTACGTCTTTGTACAGCTACTGTCACACCTCGCTACAATCAAAGCTGTAGTGCCTGTTCTGATCTCTTAGGCGGGACTGTGTGTAAAAATGTCCGTAATATCTAAGAAGAAGTTAATGTAATACTATTGTAACATCCCTGAGATTAAAACAGAAAGTCTGCATTTCAATCACATCGTGATTGCTTTAGTTCAAATCAGTTGTCGTGGTGAACAGAGGGAAAATAACAACAATTGTGTCACTGTCCAAATACTTATGGCTCTAACTATAGCTCTAAAAGGGATACTCTTGCAATTGGCAGCAGTCATCAACATGAGTTCACAGAAATTTCAAAGTATTTTAAATGGATTTTAACGTTTAAAAAGCTCTTCCATTTTTCTGTTACATATAATCCAAATACTCTCCTGTTTTGACAAAAAATATTCTGTTCTTCTTGTTCTTTTGCTGCTAGTAATTTACAGAAACTGAGCAGCCAAGTATTTGCTGCTTGTGCACATTTTGGCAAAATATGTACACTAATCAGCCACAACATTAAATGACACAAGTGATGTGCAAAATAATCAAAACAATGACGGATCATGACAAGTACTGGGCTTTGACCTGGCTTCAAAACTCCCCAGATCCAAAACCAATCAAGAATTCATGGGATGAAATGAAACAATGGATGAAATGGTGGGCTGGCCCCCCACAATGTTTATGTTTAAAACTTAGAAATATTAATGTAAATTTTAAGAACAGAGAGACAAGTGTTGGGTCTTAAAGCCAACAGAGTGCTGTTTGTGAGGAAAACCATTCCCAGAGTTGATTGTGTTTACATTCCCTACAAAGCTGCCAGTTGTAATTCATGGGAATGAGATGAAAACATTTCTTTGCCTCTAAGTTAATTAGCTGTATGGAATTGTGGTAAAGGCAACTTAACAGAACAAAAACTGTAGGTAAATCCAGCTAATATTACTATGGTAGGGACAATTTCAGTAGACATTATTTCTTAATTTTAACACTCACCCAACTAAAAAAAAAAAAAAGCAACATTTATTTCTCAAATTTTTAATTGCTGCAGTCCTGAGGCACAGCAAAGAATACTGAAAAGCGTAACCCACCACCTCTGGACAAGAAAGGAGAAGGTGGGCGCATGCAGCCAGGAAAAAGGTCCAACCGTCAAAAGACAGCTTTCATTGAAATCCAGCAGAGGGAAAAGAAACCTGATGCAACGTGCATTTTTCTCTTTTACCATGCAAATATCCTACCAAAGGCCCAGCTGCTGACTGAGAAAGAAGATGCAGAGAATAGTGTGAAGCTTGTCACAGATTAGTGGACAAGACTGAAACAAGTGATTTAGTAGCAGCATAACCGACAACCATGGGAACGCTTCAGCCTGCAAGATATTATGTTCATGTGACAACATAATATCCATGGATTTAAATACAGAGATGATGTCTGGTGTTCCGGGCCTATAGTGCTTTACTATATGAACAGCAATCGACCTCAATCTGCCTGTTTGCTACACAACAAACAAGAGTTAAGGGGTCACAATGTTCTTGATTTCAGTTCCACTGATAATCTAGCGGGACCTGCACACAAAGGAGGGCCCCCAGCTGCAGATCTGGTGCCGGTTCCAAGGCACAGAGCAAGATTCTTCGGATTGGAGTACAGGGTCCCTGTGGTGGTGCAGAGGCATACAGACCTCAGTGACACATTAAGAAATACTGTAGATGTGTTACAGCCTACAGCGTCAACGGAGAAGAGTGACACGAGATAACTTCACTTCCTTCCCACACACACGAAAACAAATGGGCTAACAGAGGTTTACAGGACAGGGCGTGGGACCGAGCTGTTGTTCCAGACACTATAAAACGGCAACATTATCATCTCTAAAATAAATAACAGTGGTGACAACTGTCAAGACAGAATAAAAGTACACAGAAGCACAATTCAGGCATAACCTGTTCAGACACAATGACACATTAAATCCAGTTCCATCAAATGTGCTTCAAAAACACAATTAAAGGCATAATTACAGTTGAAAGGAGACTTCCTAATCCCCTGGTAATACATACAAACAAGGTCTTATAATACAGCATGATCACTCCCTGTCTGTCGGGCACCCGTTCAAAACCACACATTCTAATGTCGAGTGAGGCTACAGGACACCAGCGGAGGACTGAAAGGTAAGCTATGCTGAAATACAGTAGGTACCTCAGAGCCATCCCAGGGGCAGCACTCAGATTATAAAGCTGAGCCTGAGCTACAACTGCAACCGTGCACAATCGCCCTTTTCAAGGCCTGGAGTGTCAAAACTGCAAAGGACAAAGCCCATCCACAAACCTGACACTGCTGTGCTGCGTTCACACCTCTGTTTAATGCACAGGAAGAGAGCTCTGAGTGTACACACTGTATTTCCATATATTTCAAAAATTTTAATTTGAACAATTAAAGGTTGCAAATTGTGGTACAGCAGAAAGTGGGATGGAAGATTTCAAACACATATTGCAAATTATAATGAATTAAATTCCATACATAACCATGGGTCACCATATGCACCTTTTGTTGCCAGGCTCCATTTAAATTAAACACCTCCAGAACAAGCTCACGTTCAGACCTGTGTAGTCGTCCGATTGCCTATATTATAGAGGAAGTTGAAGCAGCTTCTGCAAGAAACACATTTGAATCCAGCCAAGTTAAATGTGCGCAGTTTTCAGAAAAGACATTCAGAGTCGTCAAACTTGGGAAAATATCATTTTTCAACAAGATTTATCACACAAATCTTGACCACTATGTTATTAAGCAATGAGCAAAGATCTTTCCTTTGTGGGAGCTATACCTCGCTCTTACAATCTGTTTACCCAAGATGATGGGCCATTTGCTTTCCCAACGAGCAGTCCTGCCTTCTTTTTCCTGCGCTGATAGTGTCTTTATTTGCATGGGTTCATTACAGGGACCAGTGGAAATCGGCTCTGGATATCCCCACCAATCACAGCCTGTTTGACACTCGCCCAGTCAGCCCACTCTGGGCTGAGTTTTGCACTTTACTAGTGCAATGAGACATTACGAGGGAAGTCCGTTTTATGATGTTAAAAGCTTTCAGTGCTTCCTCCCTCACAAACCACTACTGCCTGGAGTCTATAAAAAAGATGTAATGGGTGACATTATAGGACTTCACTAAAGCATCGAACCACATCTTTTTGACTCTTATTCCACATCTGTCATCTAACCTGCAGGTTTTAAAGATGCTGATTAGAGGAGCAGCAGTTGTGATAGCGATGAATATTTGCATACCGACCATCTGCTGAGGCCTGCATGTTCCAACTGATGTTTTCAGAGCACAATCCTGCATGTGTGTGCTTTTGCATAGTACAACAGCTTTGCTGATAAGGTGTGTGCTAACCTCTGTAGTGTAAGCTTCTTGTTACACAGTTCTGAGCAGTCACAAAACACAAATATTGCCATGTTTTGCTGGGCTGAGAAATGGAGGGAAGCAGATCCAACCAGTGGGGCAAGGAAGCAAAGGCTGTAATATTTATAAAATAGTTTGGGCAGAGGATGGTGGCCTCTGTCTCAAAACGACCACTCTACCTTCTAAGCCATCTGTTTACGCTGGCAGGCTAATCTGTTTGTTGTCAAGACTCAGGTGTGCTTTGGGTTGAATGAGAACATGAGTCATTGCCAACGTTTGAAGGCTAATATCTTTAAAGGAGAACTTTGGTATTTTCCAACCTAAGCCCGATTTCCTAAGTCTTGTAGCTTCGGGTTTGTCTGTCTTTCGGGAAAATCAGAAAACAGTTCCACTTCTGCAATTGACTGGGTTTGCCTGGGGTGAACTGTCCGCAACAGGAAGCACGGAAAGTTAGGAAAAACACGAACTGTACAATAATTCATTTTATAAAATACCTTTCAAATTTGAAGACAACAAAAAAATAAAAAAAATAACACACGGGTGTGACGCAACCTTATTTCAATGGTTTCGTCTTTGCCGATTCATAAAAGTGAGTGACAACAAAAAGTATAAACATGGTGGCATAAACACCATGCAGACAATCCAATATTCACATCAATGCAATCAAACTGCCATATCATATCATAAAGGAGCGCTTGTTTGGTTGTTGTTGGTTTTGCTTGTTAGCAACTAGCGCAATACATCGAAGAAATGAATTGCAGCTTAGCCTTTATCAATCAGTTGTGACCCCCAAGCTAACAATGAAAACATTTTGCAGCAAAAGTGTGAACAACCTGAAATTGTCGTGTTTGTTCTATTCTACTTACATGGCACAAATAAGAAATAAAACAAACTTTAGCATATGTGCATGTTCAGTAACAAACATGCAAGTGATGCAACCCATTCACAGCAAAAAAACAATGAAGGAAAACCTTTTTTTGCATTTAATCACACGGCTACTGAACCCCTGCAATGCTTATTTCCAGTTTGCATCCCTCAGTGACGGCTTCAGATCGAAAGGCCACGAACCTGGGTGTGGTTTTAGCAAACTGGTTCATAGTTTATATCATGTGGGCCTGAGTCTCCCTGGAGACCCGTTTCCCAACATTAGACTTAACAGTCATGCGTTGGCCACAGGGAGAGGTTTCAAATGTAAACCAATTTGGAGATGGTTGCTGCTGTGTGAAAATGTTTGTTGCGCACTCCCAGCCAGATCCAAACAGGAATCCAGTAAGAGTTCCCTCCAAATCACTGGCCCCCATTCAAAATACCTGTCAGGACTGTGCTAGTAGTTGACACATCACTCCATTGGTTTCTCCTTGGCAGAATTACAAACGTCTATTCCGAGCGTGTATGTTTACATTAAAAGCATTAAATAAAACCTCTTTTATCATCACAGACCCATAGACAGCATACCAGGATCAAAAGGCTCAGAAACCAATGGTGTTAGCTTGAAGTTGCAATTTAACTGGTTTTACAAATAGTGCGTGAAGGAACAGCATGATGTGGACCGGCTTTTGTGAGACCTCAAAACTACTGTGTTCTGTGTCAATGCAGTTCCTTAAAGATAAGAGAACAGAAACAAGAACACAGGGCCAGTCAAAGCCACACTTCACAGGAGGTGACTTTTTAAAATGACAACTTACGAAACCGAACTGCAGGACAGAGAAAACAAATATGAAATACTCTGCGTTGCCTGTTAAAATGGAGAAGCACAGTTTGACAGAGTTAGAAGCTTGGAGGCCAAATTCCTCAGCAGCTGAAATTAAGGAGGATGAAATTGTGAAATTCGCATGCCGATATTAAATTGAGCTCAGTTATGTCTAGGAGACGGAGGCAGGACAAAGATGTCCTTCTCTGTGGTTAGTGTAACATTTAGCAGCTAAAAAAACATAATTTTTCTCTGGATAGGATGGAAACCAAACCAGAGCTAAAGGGAAAGGTCAATATTGGATTTACATTCACCAGGTGGCCAGACATGACTTGAAATCAATGCTAATTATTTATCTATCAAGCCCAATACGACTACAGTAAGAATCTGACGAAGCATTGGGTAATGAGTTTCAATATGTGACAGAGTCCACTGTTCAGTATTATTTTGACTACCGTCACCACAATGCAGAGCTGAAATTTTGAGAAGGCAGCAGAGTGTTGGCCGATTACTCCCATGCAACTGATTAACAACAGAAGATCAGTTCTCCATACTCCCAGTCTAATTTCCAACCACGTTTTAGTGTAGGCCCTTCTTTTTTAAAACCTGTTCTACATTAAAGAGTGAAGGGTTCTCTGGCTCCCCTGAGCGAAGTGCATTAACTTTCAGTCATTATTTGTGAACAAAGGAAAGCTCACTGCTAGCAGAACACGCCCGTATTACAATTAACCCTATATTGCAACTATCGCAAAACCTATAACACCCACAACCGGCACACTAGTCTCTGCAACATCACTTTGTTTGGCTCTTGCTCTTGCTTTCATCTGCAGTAGCCATCACAATAATATAATGAGCACAATCATGTGCTGGGCATCATATGAGCAAATGAGCAGTTAAGACATGAAGCCCTCTGATTTTTCACGATTCAGCAGAGTTACATTAATTCACTTAAAAAAACCCCAACTTTTTAGCATTTTCTAAAGGAATTAACCTTTCTTCCGGGGCCACAAACAGGTAGCCTATACACTGATTAATCCACTTCACTTCATTTGTTTTAATAAGGGCTTCACATTGACCTTGCTGAGTACTGTATGTGAAAAGCTTAATGAAAATAATTTGATACAATTAGATTTGTCTGTGATTTGTATCTTCTTCCCCTTCCTGTCTTGTCGCTGGGCCTGAGGTATTTGAAGCAGTCTTTCCTCCAAGCCCAAGGCCTGTGCAGCATCTGGTTGACGTGGAAACAGATGTGTTTTCACAGGTCTGGCTGAGGGTTTATAGCTGCTCATAGCAAGCCAGGGTTCACTGCGCCTGTTTGGCTAAAAAATGTTAAATCTCATGTCTTTTCTTCTCTCGCAGTCCCAGTGAAACACTTTGTGTAGCTACTTCTCTTCTGTTTCTCACAGAGTGTTTATAGTGCAAACCTTGTGAAGGATCTGGATATTATATGTTACATGAGTAAATGACAACTCACTTGGGAGAAATAAATTCTAATTTGAGGCCCAAATATTGTTTCGTGTACTATATTTCTGATGCACATACCTATAAATAATAGTGTTCTATTACTACTTACACACAAACACAAAGGACAAGTTATTCACAGCAGGTTATGCAAGAATAAATCAAAAATATAACAGCTTCTCATTAAGGATGCATGATAAGTAGTTTGTTACTAGCAGATACAGATAACCAATAATTGCCTGCTTCTCGTGGCCGATACTGACAATATGAAACGCTAAGATGTAGTTTGCAAAGGTGGATGTAGTGTCTCATGGCAAAAATAATAATTGATGCGCTGAAACTCTAAAAGACTTTCTGAACCTCTTTCCTTTATAAAATTACAACAGTGCTGTCTTTCTCTGTTAATTCAAAATGTATCATTATAGACTCAGTCATTTTGCAACCTGTTAAATATCACGTACGTCTACATCTAATATAAAAAAGCTTTTCATGTTTGGTGCGAGTCTGTAATCTCGGTCTTTAATATGACAAAAAGTAAGGGATTAAAAAAAAAATGATATATTGCAACTACTGATGATATAATTTCAGCCAGAAATGGAACGTTGGCCTTGATAAACACTACTGTTCTGAAAACCTTATGTTACGTAATCATTTCCTGTATTGGCTGTACACGTGTTACACCATATCAAAACGCATTCACCAATCGGCCCATAAATCCAGACCACCACAGATAAAACACATCATTTCACACAATACTGAGTCCATGTATGAGGCTCCGCGGGAAACTTGCCATTTATTCTAACCAGTTGCTCTTTCTCCTCAAAAAAACAAAACAAAAAAAGAAGAATACGTGTAGTGTCACGCTGGAGCGGAACCGAGCTGTGGAGTCATGTAAACCAGATGGATTCTAGATTATAAAGTACTGTATATACCTTTACAGATAGGTTACACGTGTGCATGTACATACCAAAAATGTGCAAAAAAAAAAAGCACAGAGTACCCCGCACATCGTACACACAAGAATGAAATCTGCAAAGATAGATGACAGGTTTTACAGAGAATGACTGCGCTGTTAGTACAGGATTAGAACTGACTGATGCTCAAGCAGATTACTCAGTGTTCTCTGGTCACAGGACCTAAGAACTGCATGGCAGTCTGTGGAGCACGGTGCTCTTCAGAGTAATCGCAGGTTTATATCCTCCACAGCGCGAGTGGAATAAAACGACACACATTTATTTGTTTCCATTAGGAACGTGCATGAGTTTTTATATTCTATGTAATCTTATACAGCAATTAATTACTCAGTGTTTTATATTACACAAATGATAAAGTCAGATAATATAATGTAATTATCATACCTAAAACTTTAGTGTAGCAGTCATACCTTAGCATGACAACATGAAGACCAATTACAATTACAATTAAAGCAAAGGATCTGTGTTAAAAACAAAAAAAAAACAAAAAAAGTTAAGGAGTAAATACTCAAAAACCCCTTCCATTTCCATTTTGTTAAAGTATACACATAAAAGTAGAACTAAAGAAAAAGCATTTATTATAATACAGAGCATATGTATCACCTCCCACACAAAAGCACCATATATTGTCTAAAAAACATCAACCATATGGTTCTGTGTTTATATACTGTAAGGAAGGTGCCCCAATAATCTCCAGAGAAAGAATCATAAATGTGATCTTGTGCAAAACTGTAGCGTTTAACATGGGGGTAGGAGAATTCTCAACTGAATAAATAAATCGGGTAGATTGAGGAATGAGGTGGTTGGCTCACCGGAGAGCCTGTGTGTCGTTAAATCCACATGAAGGAGCAAGGGCACCCTCTGCTGGCTAATAGGTGCATAGATGTTTAGTTTCATATTTTACTACCTTCTGTGGACAGAACAGCTTCAAAATGCAGAGAAAATGTGGAACATTTTAATAACAAATTGAGACATTTCTTGTCACCTTGATTTCCAAAGAGCTAAACGTATCCGTAAGATTTAAAGTGCCTTCAAATAGCATCTAATGTTCTTTAGGACATATCATGATACATGATATTTGTCACAAATTTTCAGAAATGCTTTGAGTTGGCAACAAAGCCAAACATCACAATATTGTGACTTAATAACTTAAGTACTGAATGCAAATATTAGAACAGGTAGAACACTATGATAAGTTGACATAATTATATAATACAAGAATACAAAATTTCACTGTAAATTTAGCCTTTGAAACCAGGAACAGACATCACCAATGGCGTATAACGGGAACGATATACAGTATTTTGTGTTTATTAAGCAGCTCTAGCAAGATTTAAGAGGTCATGTTTAGGTGCAGTAAAATAAACTGTTCTTAGTCAGAGCTCATTTATGGATCCAGGACATTACTGACCTGTATTTGCCAGTCCTGACTTGTACACCTTTAATCCCACAGCGCTGGGCCCCACCCACATCATTCACCAGGTCGTCCCCAATCATCAATACCTGCATGTGAAGAGGGACAAGACAAAAAGAGAGTGCGAACATTATGAAGTAATTTCTTTTTTTGAGGATGCAACATCTTATCTGGTGGCACAAGGTTTACAATTTGGAGCCATGGTACGATACTCCGTCAAGGACATTTTTCTCCGGCACAACCGCTCCTTAAATATATAATTAGATGGTGTCCAAAGTCAAGGAAAAGCTGAGCGGAGCTGAACAAGTTTCTCCTAAATATTTTTATTTATCTTCTCATCATCTTATAGTAGAGGCTTAATTAGCAGGGGCAGCTAAATGCTTACTAAGTGCTTCCTTTTAAAAAATGTTAAGTTTTCCGCGTAGCTGTAATAAATGTCAAACACTGACTGACCGACACGCGGTGTGCATTGTTTTTCGGCTCAGGATATATTGTCTCTAAAAGTGTATGATTTAACTTGTGATGTTCTTTAAGAAGGGAAAGAAAATTTGAATTATCAGAATTATTGTACTGTAATACTTGAATGATCACAAAAGAATCAGAATTGCGATATAAATTGAATGTTGGATTGAAAGACAAAAGCACATCGTCCCAGCCTGATTGTTATTTATCTAAGAACGCCAGTTGTTATCTCCTCCCGCACTTCCTGTTTCCTACCTCAGCATCATTAGCACTTGGCAGATGATCCAGTTCACACAGACTTCTCAGCTATCCTTCCCACTGACCAGGTGCTCGTTCTTACATAAGTGTGAATTTGCACCATTGCCCGCTAAAAATCTCCAATGTTCATTTCAATGGTTTATGGTTCAAAATATGGACTCTACAACAAATTTCCCTTTGATAAAGTGAAGAACGAGAATTTCTACTTGGTAGCTGTGGCTGCATCCTCGTCTCTCCCGGGAGAAGCAAGTCCAGAGAAAAGAGCGAGGCTCAGACTGAGATCCAACCGACACCAGAGGGCACAACTGAGCAGCAAACGCCTTGCTCTGCAGACTTGATGGCTACCAGCCAATCAGCTCATCCTTCTACAGGTATATCATGTTTAGGCTTGAGGTGTGTAGCGTCAGCAGCATTCCTTGCATTTACTTGACAAGTGGCTGCCATGAACAGGACGTGGAATGCAAAAACCTTGAAAAAGAAATGTTAATTTAAAATGACATTTGAAAAGGTTATATTCTTTGAGGGGTTGGGCGGTTGAATGTTGGAACACTTCACTCTCCCTGAATGAATAAATCATCAGATGCAAACTGCTGCATATTTTCCACACAGAGGGCGATGGTGACGTGGAGTGCATATCTTCTATACAAACTGCACATTCGAGTTATGTTTACATACCTCGTGAGGCTGAAGCCCCATGTCACTGAGAGCGCTCTGAAAGAATACTGGGGAAGGTTTTCCAAACACTTCAGCCTTCACATCGCAGGCATACTGCAACAAAACGATAATTAGTCATCGTTCTTACGTGCTCTCCTTAATTATTAAAAGAGTAGTTCACTGACTGTACCTCCAGAGCTTTCATGTAAACCCCAACGTCTAGTTTCAAGCCGTCTATCTCCTTGTAGTACTTCCTATGAAGAGAGCAGAGTGTTTCTGTGGAGACATTTCATCATTTCACCTCTTGCTTGCTACTTGGAATAAGCTGCTCGTACCCTTGGCCAAGAGCAAACAGCACTGGTTTTTCAAGTTCTAAAAGGACTCTAAATGCCTCGTTCAGGTTCTGGTAGGAAAACTTTTCGGCGGCGTCTCCAATCACCACACAGTTCGGGTTGGTCTTGTCAACACTGTCAAACTCGGGGAGAAGTCCTGCGGAATTCACACACAAGTTTATTGCATTTCAGCATTAGGTTATTATATGTTTAGTCATAGTCTGTATTTCTCACACTGCATAAAGAAATTGTGATATTGTGCAGCTGGGCTCGTTTGTAGATTTACTAAAAACCTACAATGCTATTGATAAATTAAAAAATGTGACTTGAAACTATATATTTCTAAATCTTTTTTTTTTTTTTTTTAAGATCTACATTTAAAGTAGGAAGCCGAATCAAAGTTCTGGGGTTGAGGGCCACAGACAGGCTGGGAAAGTCAATACTATGTCAAGAGAGAATAAATACACATTGTTTTTACCTTTTTTCTAATATTATATACAAAAATAAGATCCAGAATTGAAAAAGAAATATTCACTGTAATTCATAGAACAAGGAAGCCT
>KV751339.1:1454671-1469038 GCA_001698575.1 Mola mola
ATTCTAATGATATGTATGTTTAAACTTTATTTCTTCAAGAACAGTCGGATACAAACAATGACAAAGGATGTATTAGGCATCGTGGGATGGAAAATGTCCATTTAAAACTTATTGATTCTGGGGTGTATATACTTATATATGTAAACACAAACATATACACATATATAAACATAAATTGCATTGCATACATCAACAATAAAAGTGCATGACAAATAATTCACGATAATTTGAGAAACATAAGCCTGACATACCGAACATGTTGGCCTGGTTATGACGTTTGAGGCCGTATGTTTTTGTATTATGCTCGACTTTTATTCATTAAAGTATTTCCTGTCAGATAACGTTTAATTATGTCTGACACTTGCCTGGCTGGAAGGGGCGCAGATAGACGAGAGAGAGGGGAAGGAAACACGAAGACAAAGAGACAAGTGACTGAAATAGCTGGAAAATATGTCTTTAATGTGCTCTATATCGCTTAAAAGACTTAGCCCATCATCAAAGGCACAGGTAGACAAAACCAGGGAGGAGAGAGAAAAAAGAAAATGATATTTAAAAACACAATTCCAGAGAAGGACGATCTCACAAGCCCTCGGCATCCACTGAGCGATGACGACGTGGGTGACCTCTGAGAACGGGGGAAGCACGTTGAGACTGCAACCCGACGGAAAAATTGCAACATGGGGGCGTGTTCTGTGACGTACGCACGTAGCGTTGTCACACAGCAGCGGGTAAGAAAATCCTCCACATCCCGCCGGACGAGCGTCACCATCGTCTTCTGGAGGCTTCGTGTCGTTCTCCTCTGGTACCGTCTCTTTTTCCTCCTCTCTCCTGGAAAACTCTTAGCTGGTAATGTTACGAGTAGGGATGTCCGCTAGCTAGCCGGTACGAATGACTGCGACCCTCCGGCGAGGGCTTATAACCATCTTTGACGCGTTTACACTCTTTGGGCATCGCTTATTAAAACGGTTAAAGCAGAAACGGGTTAAATTCACACGGCGACGTGGTTATCGACGGCCGTACATTTGATACGAGGTATTTGGCCTTAATTTAATTCCTGGCTGTTATGTAGGTGGGCGTGTGGCTGAGGCAGCTCCCTTCCAACCTATCGTCTCTCACGAGCTGGGTTAATGGTGACAGGAGACCTCCTGTGGCACGTGGCCAGGTGCCGTCTGTCTACTGCAAATGTGTTCATCTTCTAAACTTGGTGCTTAATGTTTACCCAGAGCCGATTGCAAGATTGTTTTCAACTTATTATTTATTATTTACACACCACCCTATAAGAGTTATGTGTACTCTTGGGATTTTGTAAGTTGCGGATTTTGTAAGTTTTAGGTTTGTAAACAGTCATTACAAGATGTCGTGATTAATTTAATATTAACAAAGCATGGCGTCAAGTAGAGCCCGACTGATTCCTCTGTTGGCTGTTTACAGATATATCGGTATTGTCACATATGTTATCAATATCGGCCATGTAAGGAAAAAAAAAAAAAAGTTTTAAAGAAGACAGTATAGAAAAAGATGCTTACAGTGATTTGTAATCGTGAAATTTCTGGTGAAGGTTACTGTTTCAGCTCATTTAATCTCCTTTGAGAGATTATTGCTAAAAGTTTGTGTACATAGGCTGATTTATTGATATTGAGACTTTTTTTTTTTAACTCCCTAATATCGGTATCGGCCCCAAAAATTGCATATCTGTCAGGCTCTAGTGTCCAGTAAAAAGTAGTGCACTATTAGTACACAGTAATATGAAAGTGATTGCAACCAAATAGAACGTCTGGATAACAGAGTTAAGTTGCTCTGCTATGGTGGTTTTCAGCTTTTATGAACACACACCAAGCAAATCTGCTCCTCTATTGTGTGACCTAGTGAAAGGAAAGCGTTGTTCAGCAAACCTGTAAAGCCGATGCTGTGCCTGAAATCCCAGAGCGGTACATTGGCTTGAACCTGATTTTGTTTCAGACCATTATGTGCAGTGATAAGAGACTCACTAAATATGAAGTGGATGAACAAATTTATGGATTAGTCAAGGTGTCTTTCAATCAGCATGTTGCTACCTGTCATTCCCCATGTCGGCATGCATTGTCAGTCTAATAATAACTCATGACGGCATGTATTGTCACTCTAATAATTACTAATAATAACTAAAAAATAAATTACTAATTCATAACTTTGACTTTGATTTGCCTTTAGTTTATTGCATAATTTCTTTGTTGGTAACATTTTAAAATCAGGGTACATTAATTAACTACATAATGCAGTAATAAACGTTACACTTAATGTGTTATTATACTGCATTAAATAATCTGAACCTTAGCTGACAAAAGGAGTGCTAGTAGGTGTTTATATAAGCATTTGCTAACACTTAATTACCTACTAGCACTCATTCTAACTAAGGTTCTTATTCAAACGTTTCTAACCGTATTATTGAAATTAGTTGACACAGTAATGCCCATTAATTAACAGTTAAATGATACAATGAGGAACGTTTGGACACAGATGGGCATTTAACCCTAAACCTAACAAAACATTTTATTAGCCTTAAATAACTATTTATTAATGCTCTTTGTGACCCTTATTGTAAAGCTGAAAACCTAGCCCTTAACAGACACTTTATTTATGCATAAAAACACTGAGTAAGCATGACTTAACTGGAATAAATCATTTATTAACATGAACTAACATTTATTAGTGCTCTTTGTGGCCTATATTGTAAAGTTGAAAAACATGTATCCTTTCAATGACACTTAATAGTATGGTCTTAATCTGTTTATAAATATATAAATTAGTATCACGGTTAATATGAAGACCTTTTGCAAATGAGTTGTTGGCACATTAACTTAACTGTTAACTGTTAGAAAATGATTATTACTCTATTAACTAATGTCAACGAATCTACCCTTGTTGTAAAATGTTTCTTTCAAACTTTACCCAAGTGTGTTTACCGGATAGACGTATGCCTGCTAGAGCTTTGACAAGCTCTGTGACCGGTTTGCTTCTCTCTATCATAGACAAAGCAACATATAAAGATGAATGGAATGATCCATGCCAGCCGAGGCAGCCTGAGCCTCGCCGCCCATGTTCTTCGTCGAAGCTTCCACTCTGGCAAGTGTCTGGCCTCCAGCGCTGCCTCCAAACTTAAGACCGATCGTCCGCTCACCCCAGAGGAGATCTACGCCCGTGAGGAGAAGTACGGGGCGCACAACTACCATCCCCTGCCTGTTGCCTTGGAGAGGGGGGAAGGTGAGTTTGAATTTTAAAAATCACTCAACAATCATTAGGCAACACTTTCTAAGAGCTTAGTTTCCTCCTTTCTCAGGCATTTATGTGTGGGATGTGGAAGGAAACCGGTTTTATGATTTCCTCAGCGCGTACAGTGCAGTGAACCAGGGCCACTGTCACCCAAAGATCATAGCTGCGCTCAATGCCCAGGCCTCCAAACTCACCCTGACCTCTAGAGCTTTCTACAATGAAGTGCTGGGAGCCTATGAGGAGTACATCACCACCATGTTTGGCTATGACAAAGTCTTACCCATGAATACAGGTACTGCACGGAGACACTCAACCCTAATTGAATAATGCACCTTTAGAGGTTACCCCGTGTCTGTTGGGTGACGTTTCTTTGTTTTCTCATAAATTAGGTGTTGAAAGTGGTGAGACTGCTTGCAAGCTCGCTCGCAAATGGGCTTATACTGTAAAGGGGGTCCCCAAAAACAAGGCCAAGATCATTTTTGCAAGTAAGTAATCATATTAAGTCACAAAAGACAACATGACAGCTTTGTCTCATGTGTTACTTTAGGGTCATTTAGGAAATTGGCACCAGATTTAGGATCGTTGTGCCTGGTAGGTCCAATAAATGTCGATAACTTGTTGGCAAAGTTAGTAAAGCACTAATGCTTTTGCACACTTGATGTGTAATGTACTTTACTCATGACTTATACTTGTGTTTTCAGAAGTTTCATTGTGTTTGGAAATTCTGTCCTCATTGAGGATTTGATGCTGGTAGATGTTTTTGCAAATCTCTTTTGTATTTACTTTTTTCCACAGATATACACTTGATTAAGATTAGCATATTTGCACCAAGGTGACCACAGGTCAAATTTCTCACGTCATGTAAAGATTTAAACTAAGGATCTATCCATCCATCTCTTTCCCCCTTGTTGATTAGATGGAAACTTCTGGGGCCGCACCCTGGCAGCCATCTCAAGCTCTACAGATCCCAGTAGTTATGAAGGTTTTGGCCCCTACATGCCCGGCTTTGAGCTCGTTCCATACAATGACATCCCATCGCTGGAGGTAAAGTGTATGCCCTCTTTGACTATATGTCAATATCGAATAAATGACATTGACAACGACGTTTTCCTCAGAATTGATGGTTTAGTAGACGGTGCTTATCTCGAAGATAATGATAATCTTGAAGGTTATCTTGAAAATAACCTGCTCTTTAGCGGATTAGCTGTGCATCATAAATTCCCACGATGATGTGCTCTGGTAAGAAGAGAGCCACAGTGTCAGGAACCAGGTCTGGAGGATCCAAAAATGGATTGTTCCAACATGTAGGATATCAGTCTGCTGCCAAATTCTCATCAACTCAAAGTTCTCTCCAGGAAACATCAAATCAAATCAAATCAAATCAAATCAAATTTTATTTGTATAGCCCGAAATCACAATTTACACATTATCTCACTGGGCTTTGACAAACTGTACAGATGTGACATCCTCTGCCCTTAGACCCTCGAACCAGGTGAGGAAAAACTTAAAAAACCCTAAACAGGGAAAATAAGAAACCTCAGGAAGAGCCACAGAGGAGGGATCCTTCTTCCTAGGACGGACAGACGTGCAATAAATGTCACTTGTACAGAACACAAAAACATGATAACAACAGCTCATTTAGAATGCATAAAACATCCATGAGTCCCAGAGTCTGTGGATTCTATGAATCCGGATGTATAGAAAGTCTAGTGATCCAGACGCAGGTGGACTCTGTTGGTCCAGGAGTCATTGTACTCCATGTAGGAAGATCTGGGTGTTGCTGAGTCCAAGAGTATGTAGAATCTGTAAATCCAGGGATATGTGAAGTGTAGTGGTCCAGAAGCAGGTGTAGTCTATTGATCCAGAAGCCATTGTGATCTGTGGGTCCCGATTTGCACTTGGAAATCCAGCCTAGGATCCAAGTCACAGGATCCAAGTCACAGGATCTCCTTTCCTAATGTGGCCAGGGGGCATCAGGCAGGACCACAGCAGCACCTCCCACCGCGACCTAGAAAAACCTGCAGGATGGTAAAGCACAACGACTCCGGGGAAGAAGTAAAGTTAGTGTAAGGATATGGACATTTACAGGAGCAGAGAAGGAGTCGGAGTCAGAGGGGGGAGAGAAGAAAGCTCAGTGAATCATGGAGTGTTCCCCCAGCAACCTAAGCCTATAGCAGCATAACTAAGGGCTAGATAGGCCAGCCTTAACTATAAGCTTTATCAAAAAGGAAGGTTTTAAGTAACCTTGTCAAGGACAAAATAAAATCATTAGCTATGATGAAGGTTACTGATTTTTTGATAGTGAAGATTTGCACTTTACTCAGCCTTGTTGACGGTTGATGATTGATCTTTTTTGGCATTTGCACTATTCAAAAACATCTTGTGAGAATGTACCAAAACAGCTGACTTGGCAATCTGCATGGCCTGCTGAAGTCGCGTGCGTTTATGTTCAGAGAAAGCTATCAACTGCTGCTTTGTTATAGAAACATAAGAGCCTGCAAATGTTTGAAGTAGGACTAATTTATGGACAAGGTTATCATGGGTTAAGACCTGTTGACACAGGTTGAAAAAAAATGTCTGATGAGTTTTTTTTTTTGTCTTCTTTTCTCCAGAAAGCCCTTCAAGACCCAAATGTTGCAGCATTCATGGTGGAGCCCATCCAGGGAGAAGCTGGGGTGGTGGTGCCCGATCAGGGCTACCTGACCAAAGTCAGAGAACTTTGCACCAAATACAATGTAAGTGTCAAAAAGGTGACAAGCAGTGTTTTGTGGATTTATAGCAAACTAATATGGAAACAAAATGTTAGTTCTTATGATGCTGCCTAGAGTACAAGGGCATGCTGTTTCTGTCATATGCATGGATCTTGTCTGAACTAAATAGAATATACTGTATGTATATTGTAAACCTTGTAATCTAATTCTAACACCAACTGACTGCATAGTTGCTGTTAATCATTTAATGCAATGCTTGTCAAAATGGGTTTTTAGGTTTTTTTTTTCAACTTTTACTTGGTCAGTTTCCTTAATGGCAGATCTCACCTTCCTCGGTATCACGATAATTGCTATGTTTACTTTGCCTTTTGTTTTATAGCTGCGCAGCTTGCAGTGTTTCCAAGGCCCTGAGTGTGCATACACTCGTCTAAAATGGCATTGCAACTAATGTGGCTGAAAGTTACATCATTTTTTTTAAATTCCTGAATTTATGAAAAAGAAGTGTGTTTCCTAACAGTCATCACGACTGTTATGAAACCAATATGTTTCAGCTTGTTTTTAATTCATCCAGAACGCTTCTGTCTTTCATCCAGGTGCTGTTTATTGCTGATGAGGTGCAGACTGGACTGGCACGAACGGGACGCCGGCTGGCTGTGGACCACGAGGACGTGCGTCCAGATATAGTGACGCTGGGCAAAGCTCTTTCTGGAGGAGTTTACCCTGTAGGTGTTTTTGCTGACATCGCTTCTTATCACATTATAGATTTGGTTTTGCAAAGCGTCAAACTTTTGAAGCATCTAAAGTGATTTTGCGTGTGTGGCTCAGGTATCGGCAGTGCTGTGTGATGACGAGGTCATGTTGACCATCAAGCCCGGGGAACACGGGTCCACGTTTGGCGGTAACCCTGTAGCCTGCCGGGTTGCTATTGCTGCACTTCAGGTCAGTGTTAACTTGACACTTCACTTATCTTATCCTTGTTTGTCCACACATCAGCTACTTTTTTGTCAGTTTTGACTTTGTTTTGATCAAATAAACAAAGGGAATGACAATATGACACAAGTTCAAATAATTAAGAAAATTCTATCCCCCTTATTCTCAAGATCGCCACTGTTGAAGTGATTATGTTTTTAAATTCTGGTGTGAAACTAGTTATAACAGGTAGCTAACCATGATGACTGATGTACAATAGTGGTCCTTTCTAAAATAATTTGGCAATTTGGCAACATATGTACGAGTTCTGGCACTTCTGATACTGTTCATGTTTGTACTTACAACCAAGTTAAGCTAAATTTCAACAGATTTTTGAATGTGCTTTCAAAGTGAGATTGAGCCTGCGGCACAAAACTATAATGTTGTATGTGCGCATTTCACTGTGTCTCCAAAAAGCCAGTGCAGGGGAACCCTCGTCCAAATCTGTGGTCCGTCATTGCAAAATGCATTGCAAACATTTAAAGGAACCATCAGGACATTTTACGTGTCACCGTGCTGCAGCTGCCCTTTCCCTCTTATCGCTATTTCACTTGACATTAAAACTGTACCCAGTGAAGTGAATGTGACCTTTAAGAGGAGGTTGTGTCACACCTCCTTAAGCAAAATACAACTGATTATATTCATTTGGAAATTACAATATACTTCACGACTTCAGGACTTCACTTTAAAGCAGAAGGCGCAAGATTTCATTATCTCATGTTAGGAGTAAAACAATCACTATAACGAGAATTTGTGTGGTGTTACCACAGATTCTGCCTCGGTGACAGGACAATGCAGAAGTCAAGCTCATAATTTACACAAGGTTTCATGGGGCTAGGACTTATGTCAGTGGGTGGCTTTGAAAGGTAATTTAACATCAGAGGCAGCAGCAGCATCTCACTGTTCTTATTTGCAGGTGCTCGAGGACGAGAAGCTGGCGCAGAACGCTCAAAAGATGGGAGAGCTGCTGCGAACAGAGCTGAGGAAGCTGCCCGTTGATATTGTGACGACAGTCAGAGGGAAAGGTCTCCTTAACGCAATCATCATTAAAGAGACAAAAGGTAGAGTGAAAGGAATTATATTAAATGTTTTGGGGTTTTTTTATTTCTGGTAGTTGAGGTTCTAGACTAATGCTCACCACTTTAACTTTTTGTGTGCATTTATTTACATACATTTACACAGAATCCCATTTTTATTTGGAATAGTTTGTATTATTTGCGCAATGCAGTCACTCAATTATATATTCTCACAATTGCCGTGTAGATTATGATGCCTGGAAGGTGTGCCTGCGCCTCCGTGACAATGGACTGCTGGCCAAGCCCACCCATGGTGACATCATCCGCTTTGCCCCTCCCCTTACTATCAAGGAGGACGAGCTACGCAAATGTGCCGACATCATCCAGAGAACCATCATGTCCTTCTAAACTCCAACCACTTCGCTGTTTAGCAGTACACAGACTTGGAGGATCCACGTCGGCTAACGCTGCTGCATGGCCTGTCAAAATGACTTCCAAATTTTAACGGCTGCTTTTTTTTTGTGGAGTGTCAGGCGACATTGACACCAATTTGATAATATCTGCTGTAGATGATAAGGTTTCAGTAGGAAAGACTGCAATGCAAGTGGCTTTGGTTAAATGTTCATCCAATGGGTCATCTGGAGCTGATTTAAATAATCAGTGTGCTCGCTTTAATGAAACCTTGTTTAATTTAAAAAAACAAATGTGGTTTTAGAAGAGAATCATGCAGCCTATTGTTGGAGACATTTGTTACAACAATTACGGTTAACGCTTTTTTTTCTGAGAGCAAGAAGCTCGTGAAGCGACTCTGGTTACAGAGGAGGCTGACAAGAGCATATTTTTAATCTCAAGTGTAGGATTTTACCCATTATGAAAAAAGCCTTGAAATGCATAGAAACTTGATTGATTTAAAGTCTCAAAAGATTATAGTTTTGTAATACACAAAAATTGTGTCTGCTAGAACGGTTATGAATGTTAAAATTCAGTTTCCATTTAAAATACAAATGTGACCACACATATTTAGCATAATCATTTTAATTAATGAGCGGTAATAATTTGTTAGTATGGAAGAAATACTTTGTGGCTTTTTATGCCATATAATTTGGTATATTTCATTTGCACTAAAGACGTGCTGTGTAAGCGTTAAAAGAGTGTTTGGAGGACTCATGCTGCAAGTTAAGGCTTGTTTGGTTGGAAAGTATTACAGTATCTGTATTTTGTTCATCTGATGAACGTTTCATCTGTTCAAACAATGTATACGTTGTCTTTTAACCCTAATCCACTGTTCAAATACAATACTTAAAATACTGTATCGCATTTTAATCTCTGTTTCTGTTTTTTTTTTTTGTGACTCAATGAAGTTTGGCACTTGAAATTTAACTTGGAAAGCTGTTTGATGCTGGGTGATGGGAATGCTGTTTCAGGAAACCTGAATAACATGAAACCCGTTATTTCCACATCTTTTCCTCATGTGTAAAGGGACAATCTTGGCTATCACACAGCAAAGGTATCCAGATATTTAATTCGGGAGGGTTCAGCTCAGTAAACTACTCAAACAACTAGTTTTTACACAATAGTATGAACAGGCTCTCCTTTTGTCTGCTTAGACGTCGTTCCCTGAAAAAGCAAGGACACACACAATTTATCACGGCACAGTAGCATACGCTTACTGGATACACCACTAGATAGCACTGTGCAATAACTAAACAGAACTAAGGACCAGTGTTCAACGTATACACGTGCTTAATGGGTTTGGGTTATATACAGTACAAGGTAGATCTGAAGCCTGACTGTATCCACTGAAAATGTAAGCTAGTTTCAACAACATGATAAGCAGCAATAAGCACTGTAATAGAGGTCAGATATATGGTATTAGTTGAAAATGTTAGCGTAAAGACATTGGTGTGGTAAACATTTTGACAGCTTAAATTGAAACTTTGAGAACATAAAAGAAACCAATTGAAGTTGGGCAATAAGGGGAGTCCCCGCATTATGATAAACTTATCAGACACTTATCAGTTCTTATCAGACAGCGGTGATTAGAGAAACCACATGGCCTCCCATTTTCTCATTGTCTGCTTATTTACAACCGGGGGGAAATGATGTGACAGACCGCCGGTGTTTGATTTTTTTTTTTTTTTAAACAGATGCACAAGAAGCCATATTGCATGCTGTTAAGGATCAATAAAATCCACTGTTAATTAGTTTAAAGCTTCACCCTTTCATTGGCGTAAACCTGGCCAACTCCTTTTTTTTTTTTGAGGGTTTTGTACTGTGTGTGTGTGTGTGTGTGTGTGTGTGTGTGTGTTTGGATTGTTTATGTATCCATGGAAAGCTCCATTGAAATATACTTAAATGACAACTCTGGTATTTTTCAATCTAAGCATTATTTCCCGTTTTTTTAAGACTCTAACATTTCACAAAAGTCTTCTTTTTTGAAAATTACTCCAGTGTGGTTTTTATGAGAGTTTCACCAAAGCTATACAATAGAGTGTTTGAAACATTATCGCAAGTGTCTGGGGACAGTGAGTGGATGCTTACAGTGAAACACCTGTCTGCTTGTGACTCAATAACTGTAAAGATGCTGTATAAAATGAATGTTTTTACAGTCTATCCTAGCTTCTGGTGCTTCCTGTTGCTGATGGTGCACACAGACGTTGACCAGTGTGCATTGCCAAAGGGTCAGGATTTCCTGAAGTTTTGAGATGTTTAGGAAAGACAAAAAAAATTCATGTAGACTTATTCCAAAGTTTCTATTCAGTGCTTCAGCAATTGAGTGATCGTATGGGGTCGCGTCAGCAACAGGAAGCGCCAGAAGCTTGGACAAACAGACTGTAAAAACATTAATTTTCTCCAATATATTGATGGCTATTGAGTTAAAAACACACTGGTGTTTCACTGGAGGTTAAGGAGATGCTTACAATAATATTTTGAGTGCAGTTATTTGCAATATATACTGCATATATTTTAGACTTTTTGACTTGTTTATTTTGTAAAAAAGATGGGAAATATGGCTTAGGTTGAAAAATACTGGAGTTACGATTAACTTTAACTTAATTTCTTGAGCTATCAACCTCATATAAACTCATATAATGGGCTTCGTCAGTGGATTCACCTAAAAGTGGTGAATGAAAATGTGGTTGAAAGCTCCAGGAAAGATTGGCAAGAGGACCGTGAATCACGCTGTAAAAGAAATTCATTGTTTCAACTTTAAAAGGTTTATTAAAAAAAAAGTCTTGTCAAGTTCAACAAAGGCGGCCAAAACACTTTATTTTCACAGTGTACAAGCAAGAGACCTGTTTTCAAATACATAAGAAAACGCGTCCAATTGAAATGCATAATTTCAACCATGTTAGCTACCTTTTACACTGAGATATAAATGAGCAGTGTTTGAAACAAATAAGTGATGTGGGAGGCATCCTTGCACCAATGAGAGCTATACATTAATTCTGGAGTGGGCTTTGAGTAACAAAAGGTTCTGAACCCCTGGCAAAAAGTAACATGACATGTAAATAATTAAACATACTTTCCATCCACAAGCCTCATTCCTTCATGCAACTGAAACCACATTTTTGTTTTATCAGTTGCGCTGTCAAAACAAGCCCCAACATTGGAGTCAATAGAGCACATAATCCTACGATCTAGGACAAGGTTATTTCACGTGAAGGAGACAGACAAGCCTGGAGAGACCTGGAGTTTGCCTGTGAAATATGAGTGGTATCCAGCCCAGAAGAAGAAATGAGCATTACAGCCGGTTGACACAGAGCAATGTGTTGTCCGCACGCTTTGACCCTGCAGAGGCCTGCATCCCACTCAGCCACCACACGACGGCGCACCGTATTCCACAAATGAGCTCCAGTTTTGGCAGGGGAGTGACAGGCCGCAGGGTCCGACTGCGAACGTCTAGGAACGCTGAGGTCCAAGTTCCGGCTGGGCTTTGACAGCCTCAGCCAAATCCGAAGATGGTCCTGTAAAAGCTACTCAATGTTCCCTGCCACACGCTCGGTGCCAAGCGGGTGGCCCGGTCTAATCATGCTTCAAAGGCTGCTGTGTGCTCTGCCACTATTTCCTCACACCAAGAAGGTCAAGAGGGGCTCATCCAGACTGGAAGAGGCTACTCTTATTTCACTCTTTGTTCTTTGACTCCTTTTTGCCTTTTCTCTTTTTTTCTCCTTGCCCTGCTGACTCATTTTTAAAATTTGTTATCTCTCCCCGTGTCCCCTGTCTCCCTCTTCCTGCCCCCCTCTGTCTCTTTTTCAGCCTGCCCATTTCCATTTCGGTGCTTCTTCCATAATGGCAAATTCAGCTTGTGGTGCTTCGCAAAGATGTAATCAAAGCACTGCGCCTGGAATTTAATTCAGGTAAGGTTGCAGTTAAAAAGAGAATAAATTAGAAAGCCCTGTATTCATTAAATGTGTGCAGAATAAGTGCTTGCTTGAGAATTATGATGTAGTGCTGGAAAAGCACAAGCTATTGCCTCTTTTTCTTTTGGCAGTACCACAGATAAATCAGTCCAAAAAAAACCCCCAAACTTTTAGACCCCCCTGCCAGCGCTCATATTAATGGACCTTGTGCATTAAGTTTATGATATCTGAGTGCACCGATAAAATACATGTGCATCTTAAAGGGCAAATGACACATAATCCTTAAAGAGTTATGTGCACTGACCATTTTCCCTTCCTCCATATGCCTCTTTCATTTCACATCAGAGAAGATATTTATATAGGTATATAGATATGTATATTGATCAAGCAGGCAAGGTCCTCAGAAGGACATGTCCCTCCCTATAGACCTGAGGCAAGCCTGGCTAGTATGACTCTCAGGCCAATCATTTTAGCTGTCACACCCTCAGTTAATTTATTTCTGGGTTGCTGACATTTCTGCAGCCCTTATAAATCCTTAGACAGGCAAATATTATATGGTTATAGTAGTTCAAGGGTCACTGCACACGATCTTTAGTTATGTTTCATCTGTAGAAGAACGTTTTTCTAATGCGAATGGTACGTATGTGATGAGCAAATTATGCAGAGAAAATCCAGCAAATATATCTGAATTCCTTTCAACATGTGTAAAATACTACTTGAAAAAATCGGCACCATTATATTTGACATTTGGTCAGACAAGGTGCATTCATTCTAATCAAACTTATCGTTTTAATAACTTTAGTGACACAAATGGTGGGAAAAGAGATTAAATTGAACTAGAGGAACTCAGCTTTCCATTATTGTTTCACAGAGCTGGCAAAAGTGGCATTGTGGGTTAAATCTCATTTAGCAACAAGGACGATAATTTGGAATTTGATTGTACCTTGAGGTAAAATACATTTTATGTACATGTACTTTCATTATGTTTTATGGAAAATCGAAGGTATAATTGGTCTAACCTCTTGTTATTTTGTTGTTTTCATTATCTTTCTATTGTTGTTGTAGTCCGGCTGTCTGATCTGCTTACCAGAATATGCAAATGTCACACTGAGATAAACAACATACAAGTGACGCTACACCTGTTTTGTATTTATGTGGGAAGCTAGATTGAAAACAAGTCCAATACTTTCACCCAAATCCAAATGAAAGTCATTTATTATATAATTTCCGTTGGGATTGTACAATATATACGGTGGATTACATTTATCATGATTTATCATGATTTTCAATGTCATTATAAAATGATGTGACACAAGGGCCACTCTTCCATGGTTTAAAGGCTCCATTTGAAAAAAATTATGTAAATTCATGTACTTATCAGAGTGCGCTATCTGTTCTAATATTTGTCTCAGGCATTAACTCCATTTGATTATTTAGCTAAAATGTCATTGTAGTAATTGTTGCAGTATCATCCAAGGCATAGGGTCAAAACTATTATTGTATTTGATGTGGTTGGCTTGTCCGAGCATTTATGAGAAGCTTTTTGAGGGTAAATATTGCGATATCTGTTTGGTGATATGGCCTAAAAAACAATCGGGATATTATTTTGAGGCCATATTCCACCCAGCTCTAATTTACATGTTAACACTGAAAAAAGTTGGATGCACATTTGATATACACCAAAGAGATTCTGAGTGTCATCGTGCGGCGGTGATCATGCTAGAAGCTGCATGAATCACGGCGAAGTATAACTGATGCATTAGGCTTCTGTGTGCGTATCTGGCCCCCGTGGCACTGAATGCAAAATACCTGGCAGTAACTCGGCTATATGCAAGATTAAAATGACTAATCTACCTGTTGCTCATGTCTCTGGGCATCCTCTCTTCTCTTTCCATTAGAAAATAAACTCAATTACAAATTCATTTAGTTTATTACAGTACATTGCTGTCTCGGAATTTGAACTGGAAGACATAAGTAGAGTCAGTGGTCTTCCACAGGCTGGGCTTCTCCTCAGGATAATGAATGACTAAAGATTCATAGCAGAGATCAGACAGAACT
>KV751339.1:1469092-1502768 GCA_001698575.1 Mola mola
TGCACTGGCTGCCCTTTGGGGCATCTCCAACTCTCAGTTACATCTACTGGAAGTGCTTTTTTCCCCTGCTCACAGTCTGATATTGTTACTGTTAAGTGATGGACAAAGCACGGATGGCGGTTTTTTGATAATGAGCAGAATGGTTGAATTTACAGCAAGAGAGTTTTAGTATGATTCCAGATATTTAGGGTGCAACAATCAGTCTTTTATCAAACTTCAGGGAAAGTTTTCTTTTTTGGCTAATGCCACTCTATACCAAATGTCCTACCACTTTCTAATAGAGGCATTGGCGTGTTTGTCACAGCAAGTACAATAAAAAGATTTAAAAAAAAATAGAAAAACGATAATGTTTATTATTCGGCTGCATGAGCCATCATGAACTTTGGATCTTTAGATCTAGTTCTTAGATCTGAAGCTTCTGGTTCTGGAAAGTGAGGCCAATGCAAAGGTGCCTTAAACCTGCATTCTTTCAATTCTGAGGCATCTCCACTGGTTTCAAAACCTGATTGTACTGTACATACGCTTAGAAGAAATGGACTCTCTCTTGATTTACAGTAAACAGTAAACAGTTTCCCTAATGAGTTTGTATAAGTCTGGATTTACATGACCAATCGTGGATCTACATGACTCTAAATACATGATGTGACTACTGTATATTTAGCAGTTGACTTCATCATATTCTATAATCAGTGTTGCATTCAACACACACACACACACTCTGCTGGGTGCTTTCTCACTTGCTACATGATGGAATTATCTAAAATTAATTTTAGACCAAATCTGGTGAATCTTTGTTTATATCAGTCCCATTTGGTGCAGCCCAACCCTCACATGGCCGAGAATAGAATTTCCTTTGATTTGCTTCCAGCAGGAGTTACAAAGCTCACATGTGGCGACCATGACACCAAAACTACAGCAAAATGATATAACATCACTTGTGGCAATGAAATATTCCCTTGGGTATTTGGAGGATATATAAGTCGCACACAGGACCACTCATCATGGCTTTGCCTTTTAGCCGCCCCCTGTCTCCACGGGTCATCATAAGTGGCAGTCCACTAACTCGGTGGAGGCCGTACATAAAACTGAAGGCCTGTGAGGGCTTGGCTGTACATGACAAGAGTGACCACAACAGCTGCAAACAAAGCCTCAGTGTTTACAGAGTCCATGGGTGAAGCTAGAGTAGAGAGGACACTACAGGAAGGAGGAGGAGGAGGAGGGGAGAGATCTGGCTCTCAAGCTGAGCTTCTACTGCTGCAGGGAAAAAATGACCAGGGGAAATTGGACCATAATGGTCCCCACAGGAATTCAAGACTCAGGCCTGAGAACATGGAGCTGGCATTCTGCACATCCTGGGAGATGATTCAGCAATGAAGGGGGGAAAAAAATGAATAAAGAGATTGTACGGGGAAGATGTAAAAGATAAATTACCTCTTTAAATGATGATGGCTCTTCTCAGGATTGCGATGCAGTGAACTGTGAGAAGCCCAGATTCATGGTGGTGATTCAAAAGGAAAAAAATGCCTTTGTGTGGGGCAGGAGGAGTCTCTCCAGGAAAAACTGGTACGTTATCACACGGAGGCTTGCAGTGACAAGGAGACTACACTTGTGTCGGGCAAGTTGCCACAGAAGCTCTCAGTGTCATAAAGGATAAATCATGACACTAAGCGTCACTGATTCACTCCCTCTGATGCACAACCACTTTGTGAACGGCAGAACCTGGCAAACACGAAGTGTCACTTTTTAACTTGAGCAGATTCTGTCAACATCTTTCACTACTGAAGCCATCAAAGGTACATTAAAGCCAGTGTGTTTAATGCTGGCAGGGTGTTAAAAAAAAAGGCTGGCTTTCGCTCAAAGGGAGAAGAAGTCCCCTCTAGTCACCAGGCTGAGGTGAAATGAATCAGCTGTGCTGTTCCTGCTCGTTATCTCAACTAACTACCAGTGATGTGAAACGTAATTTTTTGAACCCTAGTCATCCACTGTATGTGACGTGGACTTAATGACTCTGGACTGTCTGGTACTTTGGTCAAAGGCAGAACATAAAATTGCCGTTCAATTATTTCCACAACCGCAGGCTGTCCAGTTAATTTTAGCCCTGTGGGGTCTAGTCTGAGTCAGCACAGAAACGTTATGCAGCCATGGACTTTTCTTTTTTTTTTTTTTGTTAAACCAAGCTGTTTGTGTTTTGATGTTAAATATGATAAGTTTTAAACCATGTCGTGACAGTTCTGCTGCCGTTTTTTTTTTTTTAATATTTAGGAGTATAATGCCAATTTAATGTGCGAACCAGAGGTGTATATTTGTCATATAGGGATGAAAAGTGAGCAGCACCATCCAAGATCAGACAAAAATACAACCAAAGAACGATGCTTTAATTAAATACTAAATGTAGTTTTCTCAAAAGCAGTCCTTTACACATGCTGAAGGTGGCACATATCTACACACACACACACAGGATTTCAAGAAATGGCGTCTGAATCTTGTCCTCAGTTTGTCAAAGGATGAGGTATGAGAGATTCCTTGTACATGTGGGTGAATGTGTGCAGCTCCATTTGATGACTGAGGAAGCTGCCACTGTATGCCATTTTATATTACGGCGCTCATCCACATCATATTTCTATTCTGTGCAGCCTTCCCATATTCAAATAAAATTCCTCAAAAGGAAACACTGATGAGTAACATCACACAGTTGCTCGCAAAATGCTGTCATTACCGCTTCAGTGCACGTTCAGCTTTCAGTTCCTGCTCACGCACCTCCAGAATTCAAAGATGTTCTGCCGAGCTTTGATGCTCGGGTGTCATTCACAATCCTGCTGATGCTGCACATTCAGGTCTCATGGTATGTTAGTTGCACACTTGCCTCCTTCCATTGGGAAAATTTAAGCAGTCCCCTTCTGCCTGGTACTTCTCTGAACTACAGCTTCATGCCCAGGGGCCGTCAGCACATCATCTCTGACAGCCCACCACTAGACACGGTGATGCTAAAAGGACAACGACACAGCATCCGTCTGCAGCAGCCCTGGGGACAGATTACCCACTGTGCAGTATGTCGACTCTTCTGGAGTCATACGAATCCTTTTTTTTTTCAGGTGGAATTTGAAGCATCCCAACAAGTAACAAGCAATCTTGCTCATATAGAACTTTTAATTCAAAAGCATGCACAAAAGCGTGCCACAAACTGCACATTAATATATAGTGAAAACAAAAAATGTTCCAGGTTAAACTCGTTTTCCTGAGGTTTTGACCAAGACTAATCAGTGTCGCTACTGTAAAGCTGAGCTTTCTCACTCAGGCTCCCTTACTCTGTTTCCACAGCTGGTTATAACATGTCTAGCTCTTGAAATCACTGACCTTTTTGTTAACTGCAGTTTAATGGGGTGATTAGGTCTACTTTGCTCTATTTTCATAGTATACATCCATCTTCCAAAAAGTGTTGACACTGCAATAACCCTGCATTTCGGCTGGCTCCTTACAATGCCTGTTTACTTACCAGTGAAGGTCCAGACAAGCATGCCCTTTTTGAACGTGACCTCCCGAAATCTATAAATTTCAGAGAACTTCTGATTGCCTGGTGCTCATAATGAGTGTAGTGAAACGTTTGCCTGGCAACACTTTGACCTACTGACCAAAGGAAAACATACAGTATGCCCAGATATTCAAGGATGATGTCACGCTGAGGTAGTTACTCCGATTGGTTCTTTCCATCTGTGCTAGCTTTATGTAAGTCTCAAAGAAAATGTCACTCCAAAAACATAAAACCTTGACGCCATAATGACAGATCTGTGCCTGTTTGTTCTTAGAATTCCTGAGGCAAACCCCAGCAGTGATAGCGGCAGAAGACTACCTTTCTCAAAAGAATGACAGCCTTTGTTTCAAGCTCCAGAAATCAATAGTTTCTATAATAATAACTGAATGGTCTGTTTTAAGGTGTCTGGCTGAGCTGAGCTCATTAAGCCACGTTTCCACCAAGCAGTGCAGTTGAGTTCATCTCGGTACGGCACACATGGGAACGGTACATTAAAAGCGTGCATTTCCATTGACGACCGTACCATTTCCTGGTGGGCTGGGTAGACTGACCGCGACAGCTATGTAAGAAGTGTGACATCATAGAATCACGATACAGTTTATCCTGATGAAGAAACTGTAACAACAACAAAGTAAACAGTGGAGGACATCAAGCTTTTCCTGTTGTTTCTTTCCAGCTTATAGCTGTTCATCACACAAACTAGACAGGCGAGAGGCTTGAGAGGCTTTGAGAAAAGGCTGCAGGGAGAAAGGAGGGGAAAGATGGCCTAACCATTGTGGGGACGATTCTGTTGACCGATCAGCAGAATGCAGTGGGTCCTTCCCCCGCTTCATGATTCGGATAGCTCTGGTTGGTAGCCCAAATGTAGTGTGACAAAACTGGCACAGAATGGTTCCATTTTTTAAGGGTACCATTCACAGCTTTAGACAATGGAAACCCAAAAAGAGTCTACTGTACTGAACCAAACTGTACTTTACTGCTTGGCGGAAACAGGGCTTAGGTTTCATTAAGCTTGACAGCTCAGGCTGGGTCAACAAAGCATGGGGGACAGTTTACATAACCTACCAGTACTGTTTTGTTTTTTTAACAAAACCGGGCCAAAACAGTATTTCTCTTACCCAGTAAGTTTTTAATTACCTGAGCCTAAACAGACCTTAACCATATGGGTCAGATCACATTGGAGACAAATACCTTTTAGGTTTATGCCTGAGGCTCACTAGTCAAGTTGCAGTTTCCAGACATGTCTGACATGTAATATGTCGTGACTGATAGAGTCTTTGTTCATATGGTGCAACGAAAATTTACACGTGCAATATCAACTAACTCATAAAGTTTGTAGTGAACTACAATGATTCAAAAATGGATGTTGCAGCGAAGAGGCTTTGAAATCTGTAACATGGACTCTTCCTCTTCACTGACCACCAAAACCCAATCAGTTCATCATTAAGGCCAAACTGGACATCTGTGCTGAATTTAAAAAAAAAATCCCTTTGTTGCAGAGATGGACCAGCAACCTGACAACCTGATCAATTAGCAACTGAGCTGTCACACTAACACTTAGTATGTACATGTGCACACTGGCTGAAGCTTATGTCTGCACAGTCAGTTCATAGGCTGTCTGCTGTGATGCTTTGTTAATCCAGGCCAGCAGTCGAGAGACATCCAAATCCGCCAACCAAATTGCACCATGGCTGAGTAATGAGCAATCAGACGCCTAAGAGATAGAATCCTGCAATATTGCATATTGGCCAGTTATCTCCCCTCACTGTGGCCAGTCCCCTTTCAGACACAGCACAGCTCGTCAGAGACGGAGGATCTGCAATGTTTCATAATCAAGCATTTGCATCCAAGCTTGGAGAGCAGCTGGACTGAGCTGATATTAGTATGCCCCTGGAGAGGTCTGGGGACTGGAGCTAGAGCTCTTACTCTCTCTGGCCCTCACAGCATAGAAGGGAATTTTATGTGACAGAGGGTTGAATGAGACGTTTTGGCCGTCTCCAGCAAACTTAGATTGGCTTTGTAGCTTTCACTGTTTTGAAACATTGGTTGCTGAAAGGGCACATCGGTCTAAGACATGGGAACAATTGCTCGGACAGCTTGTTTTCAGGTGCAAATGTGATCGTTGTGGTCAGCTGTTGTGGTCAGCACTGTCACCTCACAGCAAGAAGATCCTGGGTTCGATTCCCAGGTCGGGGCTTTTCTGTGCAGAGTTTGAACGTTCTCCCTGTGTCTGCATGGGTTCTCTCCGGGTACTCCGGCTTCCTCCCACGCAAAAAGGGAGAAAGGCAATTTGGTTACTCTAACTAAGGTGTGGATGGTTGTTTGTCTCTATATGTCTGCCCTGTGATGAACTGGTGACTTGTCCAGGCTGTACCCCGCCTTCACCTGATGATGCCGGGATAGCTTCTAGGCTCCTTAATAGGATAAATGGTAGAAAATGGATGGCTGGATGTAATCTGATTTATGACAGGCCAAAGGAAATTTAACCACAGGTTGGCGGACAGAGATTTCGAATGAACATGTGTGTTAGGATTCTAAATCTAGTCCCTGACAGTGAGTCATAAAAAGCAGCCCCTTGCTGTTATCTGACAGGCAGTGATAAAATCAGGTTTGGCATTTGGGGTGATGTACCTGGAACAGCTGTCTTGCCCCCCTGCAGACACGGCTTAGTGTCACTTCTCCACTCAGTTTGTGTCTTTTTATTGGAGAAAATTACCATTTTATCTCAATACCCAGATTCCAACAGAGACCAGTCGATCCCAGCGGCAGCTTAGGCTCGGACAGGTACTCTGGCTCAGTGGACCTGACACCGACCAGTTATTTAGAACTAGTCTCTTTATCCAAGTCTATAACCTACCTCAGGTTTGGAAAATACTTGATTCAGAGTGGCTGGTGGGCAGAGATTGCTGGTATTAATGAGCTAACAGGGCTAAGCCTTTCCTACTTTAAACAATAAAAATAAGAAAACTATTGTACAAATAACTTAGAATAGTTAACTGTTAAATTAAAGCATCAAATATGAGACAACTAATTTTAATTTTCTCTGCTTCAGATTTGGGTTTTTAAATTACTTTTTTCTGAATATTATTTTACAGGCTACAACTTTAACCTTGATTGAATATGTAAATTCATCTAATCCTCTGCGAGAACGTAAACAGCCAATGATATCATAGTTTTAGGAAAATAAACATTTTGAAGGTTTAAAGCTTCTTTTTGTACTGAGTAACAACTAAGTTGAAAATATGTGACAAATTACAACACTTCAAGTATTTAATGGAGCTGCACTTCATTTCTAACACAATTCTAAAACAATGCTGATGAGATTTAGGGACTAATTCCCACTAAATCTGTTTTGTTAGAGGCCTGTTTCTGTACATACCTTTCGTCATAAAGTTGCAGACTTGCTCACACATCAAAGCAGTTATTTAGATGTTTAGAATTCTAGCAGTTCTTAGCAGTTTCCAACTGACCAAAACACATTATCCAGACTTTACACGGTCCATTTCATAGCAATGTAATTTTGCTTGAATTTCATGGTCAAGGCACAGGCAACTGCAACGGAACAACCTCACTATTGTGTCCCACAGGGCTCACTTTTCATGTTGGTATCCTGAATCTGAACACATTCCAAGAGCCGCGGGTGAAAAAACACAGCAGGAAAATGGGCCTACAGTGGAAGACCCTTTTTTTTTTACCTGCCTCTTCTCTTGTCCATCCTTTAATAGTGAAATCACTGGTTTCCAAGTCTGTACGTGAACCCCAGCAAGGGAACAGGTAAAGTTATCCACCTTGACATTTCCCTGGTAAAATGTAATCACTTAAACGCCATTTTTTCAGATACGGACTCTCTCTCCAATTCTGTGTTACCTTTCGTTTTTATTGATTTAACACAGGCAAGTGTAGTAAAGGCAGGGAAAAGAGGTAAACACACCATTATAGAAGCATGGCCTTACAAAACACATTTTCACTACGTTAGGCCAGGATTCGTCCTGACAGAACATAAATGGGCACAATTACAGTGGCTTTCCACCTCAGGTCCGGGCCATGTTCTGTGGTTTTATGGTGCTGATGAGAGTGAAAGGGAATGGATAGGGTCAGTGGCTGGGCGAACATTATTGTCTGCCATGATGATCACGATAAGAGCCTTCTTGGCTTTTATTCCTGTAAGTAAACCACACATAAAAGAAGTAAAATCTTTCGCATCTGCTCTTTTAAATATTCAGAGCCATATTACTCAAAGCAATCGTTTTTGTTGTTTTTGGTTGCTGGGAATAAGTACGGTGGGACTGATGGTTATCCGTCTCTCTCTCTTTAATCAAAAAGAATAGGGGAATAGAGGAAACACATTTCCAAGAGTACAAAGAATTTGACCCAGTCCTGGGAGAGTGGGAAAAAAGAAAGCTGCCAAACTTGTGCGGGCAGCATTAGTGCAACATCCATCCCTGGTGAGGAGGGTGGACCGTGGAGGACCCCAGCCCTTTGTTAGGATGTTAAAGATGGACAATGGCACTACTGTGTGCTGAGAGCAGGAGCCGTGCTACTGCGGGCTTCCACAAGACTGCCAAAGCTTGTTACGATTATGCATTTTATTTTTTCATAATTTTCCCCCTGCCTCCCCCCGTTTGTCCCCTTTTCCCTCTTCTCTTGCTCTTCTTGCACTTGTTAATAGTCACCTGTCACAGTGACGATGTCTATCAGCTCCTCTCCTGCATCGCAGACCGACCTGACGTCCTGCAGTAATCCACTAGGGACATCTGCAAACATCCGGGCCATCCCACAGTAACCAACAGCCAATATGTTTATTAATATCCAAAAGTGAAACAATGTGCTGTGGTGGCGTGATTAAATAGAATACTAGAAAAGTTATTTCTGCGCCGAGCTCAGCAGTGTTCAAATATTCACACCTGTAATTAAGTCACAAAAATCATAAATTAGAGTAAGATCTTGACATGCAATTCGTTCATGTTGCTTGAACCTGGGATAACAGACTTCAGATATAAGTCTGATTTGAGAGTTACTTAAAATTTGATCTAAAATTGTCTCCAAATGTCGGATTTGACTTGACCATGTACATGGACTGGACTTCCTTGTGACAATGAGCTGGCTCCACATGCTCTTTAGCTTGCTGCTAATGATCTTACAGTGAGCTGCTATTTAATGACAACCATAAAAAAACAACAACAACAAAAATGAGGTAATACAGTGATATTTAAAAGTAAAGGCTTGCTTATTTGAAAACATGACTAAATAACTGTTTACCAGGTTGTGTTCACACCAGCCTTGCTTAGTCCATTTCAACAGAACACTGGAGCACTTGCCCCAGCGGTGCGATTCGTTTGGGTTGGTTTGAACGCAGTCCGAGACCTCTGGTGCAAACCAAACAATTGGACTCTTGTTCTGCTGGAGAGGGGTGGTCTTGGACCACTTGCAAGTGAACTCTGGACTAGATCATCACTGGTGTGAACCCCATCCAAACCAGTCACTCCAAGCATCTATGCTTCATTTCATGTTTTAGTGGCGGTGAGGGAGAAGAAGGAGGAGAAGTTGTGGAGAACAAATGAGCAGCAGGGGACAAACCAGGAGCAACAGAGAATGAAAATGCCTTCTTGAAATATGGGCAGAAGAGAACATTACTCAACTGTTGGAAAACATAACAGGGAGGCGTTCAAAATTATAAGTGAAAGAATGAAGGAGAATGGATTTAACTGAAGAGTTCATTAAAGTTCACATTAAAGTTAATAAGCTGTATCAACAATACAACAACAACAACAACAATGTCAGGATCCATTAGTCGGCTGGGTCTTTTTTTAGTCAGCTTTTCTGTTTCCTCTTTTATTTTGGTAGTGATTTAGTCCTTTAATCATCCCGTTAAGTGTTTCCCACCTTGTGTCTCACATGCTTCTCTTGTTTGTCGTTGGTCCCTTGTGCATATGAGTTGTGTTCCCCCATCCCTCATGTGCCTGATTGTTTTGTTCCCTCCTGATTCCTTTCCCCAGTGTTTGTTTGTTCCTCGTGTTTGACCAGCTTGTGTATTTTGACCTGAGTTTTGCCTGCAAATTTGGAAACCTTTGCCTGTGTTGACTGCCCTCCCATGTACCGACCTTGATCTGATTAAACACTATCGACTTTTCCTTGTGTCAGCGTCTGCTGTTTGAGTCCAGTCTGGTTTTGGTCCGGAGACGACACTGCAGAAAAATGCCAGCTATTCTGCTATTGAAGACCAATTTTTCTGTTATGATGACCCTCAACAATAGTCTGAGTACAGGACCCATGATGATCCAGGTGTCTTTTCGGTACATTCTCCTCATTGCAGAACTCTTTTATGACTTATTCAATTATTTAATACATGTTGTCCAATCATATGTCCATATTCACCATCCAATTAAATCTGCTGACACACACTACAGAACAACCTGTCGATGCTAAATGATGTACGTAAGCTGCAGTAGAAGTTGTGAGGGTTTTTTCCTTTTTGCTGGCCTAACTATGTGACAAATTACTGAATGGATGTCTGTGCACATAACCTTTGTTTAAAAGTTTACAGTCCATTTAAGATTTGAAGGCAGGACCTTGACAGCGCATCTCTCCTGCCCCGTTTCTACTGTGCAGACTCTTGTGCAAAGATGTCATCAGGGCTTGTATCCCAAATAGACTTCATTTTCACACAGCAAGAGAAAGAGTTAATGTGCTGTCCATATTTATTTATGTCAATAACTGTAAAATGCCACATTGCTAAAAAAATAATCTTGAAACACTGTGTACCGTGTATTAGAAGAGGTAGCAGCACTGGTGCTTTTGGATGCACTTGATGTGCATGAAAAGAATACATTATTTTATATATCCATAAATGTAGAATAGCCAGCTGTGAAAGAGGGCAACCATTAGGCCAACCGCTGCAATGACTCCATTTCAATTCAAGAAACGTTTAACACTTCCAAAATGTGTAATGTGGGAAGAACAATGAGAGCTGGTGTGAGACAAGCTCCCTTATATACCCGTGTGTGTTTGTACAGTGGAGCGAGTGTAGGCAGTGAAGGCAGCGAGATCACTAACTTGTGCATCTCTCTTATGCACGCTAAAAAATATGCTGCATTTAACTCAGTTAGTTAAATTAAATGCCGATGAAATATGCAGCCTTTCAATTATATGCTGCCTAACTCAGCCGGAGAGGCAAGAGAGGTTTTATTTTGTTGTTTTTTGTTTTTCTTTTAATAAAACGGAGACGACACTACCACGTCCCTTAAAGACGGAAACAGAGTTGTCTTTGTTTTGATGAGAGTGACTAAAGACAAAATCAAGAGTCTGACTGAGGTATTGAAGACAAAGTCAGAGGGTTATTATGCAGGAACTGTAGGTAAATCCTGGTTTGAATCGTTAGAGTGGTTGACTTTGTGCTGCCTCCTTTCTTTTCCTTTTTTTTTTTCTTTTACAATGCTAAAGGAATCAAAGAATATGACTATTGCATTTATTTCAACCCCAAACACTAACATTATTTATGAAGGCAATCATCATCAGCTGTGATCTGTGCACCTGCACCCAGCAGCTGACCTCCAACAGTCTTTTGGTGGTTAAAACTGAGGCTCGCTGTGGGTTAATACAGCGGGGATTCAGTTGACACATTAGTATTCTCATATTTGTTACATGTAAATTTATGTAATTACACCCCTTGTGGTGTTTAATAATCTGCATTGATCTACATTCTCTCATCATCTCCTGCTGTGGTTTAATGCCCTTTTTCTGCACAATCCACTCCCCCGCCTCCCAGCGCTATGACGAATCTCTCACATCTTCCCGGCCTGTCTCTGTGTCTTCATTGTGCGTTTGATGAGGCTGTCAAAGATATAACGTCTGGCCAAATGATGGGATGAGACAAGGGCGATGACTCACTTCGGTCAGTCTCACCTGGTAAAGTCAGGATGAGGACGTGTGGCTGTGTGATGCGTGTGTGTGTGAGAGAGAGAGAGAGAGAGAGAGAGAGAGACACGTGGGAAAATCTGTGAAATTTCACAAATAGATCACTGTAAGTGCAAAGCCAAATAATTAGCTGTCATTGAAACTCAGTCACTAATTATCAGGACATCCATACATCTGCTGTTGGCTCTTGACCATCAGCTATAATTTGACGGTGCTCACATCCAGTCTAGAACAGCCTGTTGCTCTGTTACTGCCCTGTCCAAACAGACCGTTCAAACTGTCCATAAATGGAAGGTGAATCGGTTAAAAGAGCAATTACTAAGATATTGAGGCTAATTTCTGTCTTGTCAACTTCTGACCCATTGTAGCTTGGAGGAAGTAACAGGAAACGCTTAGTTTCAGTATTTGACGACCCGGGAATGAGACTCACTCAGATGCACGGAAACACAGATGCACATGAAGACGGCAAAGGTGAAGAGAAGAAGAAATGTGTTGCCACCCAAACATGGGACATTATTTGGCGATTTTAGCTTCCCACACTTACATTGGTATGTACCTGGTGTCTAACAGCAGTGCAGAAAAGCTGTGAACGAGTTTGAGATGATAGAATCGTTACTGTATTACGCACACCGCCAATAAATTAATTTTTCAACAACAAAATGACCTGCTTAGCACTGTCACATTCCCTTAATCACTGAATGAGAGGGATATGTTTAACCTTGTAATTCATTATTTAAAAGCAGCATGCAGAGTAATTGATTAAAACACAGTTTAAAGGGAGAACATTGTGCTTATCAAGCAAGTATTTTGAAAATAATTTGTGTTATTATACTTGTATAACTGTCATTTGCAGCACCCAGTTGTGGAGCCTCAAAGGAGGAGCTGAAGTTATTTAAGATAATGTATCACTATGAAGGGAATGCATATTCAAAAACATACCACTCTCTGAATATCATATTTAAGTCTCGTCAAATGATCAGATTCATTGAAAGCTCAGGTCATTGTTTCATTTCTAAATCTAATATGCTGAAATACACAGCTAAAGCGACAGAAAATGTGTTACCTTACAAATTCTTACGGACTGCACTGTAGGTGCAAAGTAGGTCAGGAGGAATGAAAAGTGGAGCTGGGGAGGATGGTTGGTGTGAAGTGATGAATAGAAGAGAGTTCAGCTCAGCTATGAGTCATGATGGGTGGTGAAATGGTAAGCAAACACCCTCCTGTGTCAATAATGAAGGAGGGACTCTGAAGAAGGGAGCCATCACTAGGCAATCTGTGAATTCCAAAGTCCCAGCTGCTCACAAATGAAACAGAAAATTTCAATAAGCCCTAACCTTCTGATAGGCGGGAGTGATGCAAAAGGAATAAAGATGAACTCAAGTTAATTTTTCCACAACTTGAAAGCAACGCATCAGAACAAGCTATAAAAGTACCTGTCTCAAACCTCCTTATTGACTCTGGGCTGTTAAGGTGCCACACTAGCGTTCACTGTAAATAGCCCACCGGGGCTGAGGGCCTTTCCTAATGAGCATCTGCACTGCTGACAGCGCCGCGGCACGCGCCCGACGGCAAACATTGTAATGCATTATTCTGTTCAAGTGAGAAACGACAAACAATGTGCGGTGCAAAAAAACAAAAACAAAAACGAAAGAGTCCAGGAGCATGAATAAAACATGAGCGGGGCAGGATGCTTTTGCATTGTGCATTACTCTCTGTGGATTTCTTACTGTAAATACACTGAGAAACTAGCAGGCACAAGGTGATAATGTACAACTGGAAAATTTATAAGCAGATCAATTTTGCTCTGTAGGTATTTTTGCTATTCATGCACCCTCCGGGCTGCAGTTACACACAAGTCTGGAGACACTCTAAACATGTGTAACCCTACCTTAAGACATTTCTAAATATTCATTAAGGCTCTGATGACCTAGTGTTTTCAATTAGCTATTAAGTAATGAGATCCTCTATAAGAACCACTAATTGGTTATTTCACAAACAAGATTTAAATATTTTTTTATTTTTTCATTTCCTGTGCTTTTCTTATAAGTTTGAAAGGAGTAGAATCCTACGTCGTCAACACCATGTTTTCAGAGGCTTCAAAATCTGACCTTTCATTAATTGACATGGTCTCTTGAGATTTTTTTTTTTTTGTCACACTCTTGGCTAAATGGAACAATTATGTTCTATGCACTAACACACAACAGAATAAAGGAAAAGAAAGATAGTAAAAGGGAAATATTCTATGACAAAAAGTTTTCTATCCCCCCCACGCCTAAATAAGTCAGGTTTTTGGTGTGCAACCACATGTGTGATATGATATCCTGGCATAATAAACACCGTAGGACCCACAATGACATGATGGATACACTCTTGACCGTCTTGTTCTATGAAGGTACAGAGATTCTGTCTGCAGATTTCCTCCACGTCCGTGAACACTTTGAGAGGTTTGCTTTTCCACTCAGCTCGCCTGCACCTTGGTGACAGGCCTACCCCAGAGCTTACAGCGAGGAGGGGCCCCTGGTTTTCATATTACAACATCAGAAATTCCTGCAGCCTTGTTGCACAGTGCTCTGACTGTTCCGAGCCCCGTTCACAGTAACAGACAAGCCTATATTTAGCCGTGTTTACGGGTTGTTGGAAAACACTTAAAATAGTTTGGAAGGAGACACTCGTATAATGTTGCACCACAGGGGTCCATCAGAAAAGTTCATAAACACAGCTCTTATCATATAAGTGAATCTTGGCAGGCCGTCATGGACGCGATTGTTTACCTGTGTGTCTGTGGCAGCTGTGCCAAATCCAAAACTTAAACTGAGAAGTTTCTAAATCTCTATTTAATCATTTGCGTCTGAAGAGTCGTCAAATAGGATTTCTCTTTCTTTGCTCGTAGGAACTTTCTGCCTGCAGCTACTGGCTCAAATTAAACAAAAAATTCTTGATTTATAATGCAGCCTTTGCGGCAGTGCTCTGTCTTACAGGTTCAGCTCCCTAAACCACAGGTTTCCTTACCACAGGGAAGCCTGTAGCTTCAAAAAAAAATCTAGTATCAGACCAACTCAATACTTAGAGGAAACAATGACTGACAGTCCTCAGCAACAAAGGTATGACCCCCTGCCTCAGAGTCAGCGTGGTACAAGAAGTTCACAAGCAGAGGAACATCAAAACTCCGAGTCTCTGGCCAACACACACTCACACAAACACAGAGAATTAGAGAGAGATGGAGAGAGATGATAGCTGTCAACCATCTTTCGACATTTTAAATGAGACTTTGAACAGCAGGCACAATCGCAAGCTCAAAGGGAATAATTATATCATGAAAGAAACGCCAGCTACACCTCCAACAATATACTGTATGTTACTGCTGGCTCTCACAGTCAGAACTGCTTTGAGAACAACCCTCTGCAGCCATTTTTCTTAAACTCTGCATGAAAATGACACAACATCTAATTATCTGCAATCCTGGGTGTTCTAAGGTGTATGTTTATATTCTTTTCTGAAATGCTCCATCTAATGACACGTTGCATGAAATGTTGTGCATGCAAAGCCCCAAAACCTGCGAGCGATTGAGGAATAAAGTCCAAGTTGTAGTGCGAATGCGCTCAGTGTTTAAGCCTGGAGGGAATCAGAAGATTGTTGGAAGCTGAGATAATGATGATAAACCGGCATTATGAGCCAATAACAGAAATTCCCTCTTTTATAAACACAGAAACACATCAACACTATGTTTTGCCTGAGTTCTGTGGTCCCTCTTTGTTGATATAATGGATGCATATTACAGCCAGACATTCCAGGAGTAGAGAGAAAAATGAAATCAGTCCCTCTAATTTTCTTGACGATCCATTCCAGTCTGCTGACCCACGCCTAAATAAAAAAATCCCTCCCAGTCTAATAATGGCAACCACAACTGCCTTCTAGACCCAGGACTGCAAAACACCTGCTTCATACATAATAACCTTCAACCAGCTGCAAAATCCACAGCTATAGAAATTCAGCCTGGAAACTATTTTCACACCACCAAGAGCTATAAAGATGTGGAAATTGGGAGATATTGGGAGCAGAAAGGTGGAACAGTTTTTCAGGGTCACAGTGGGCGCAGAGTGGCATGGTGGTCCCGGCTACGTGACCTATGTGTGTGAGGGTGTGATGGTGTTAGGGGACTTTCAGACAACTCCTAATGTCTAGCCAGCTGGAAAGAGCTCCTAGAGCGTTCTTGGCTCCCTCATCACGCCACTGAGAGCGAGGGCAGCGCTGTGATTGCCTCCCTCCCCTTTTCTCCTTGTACCTCTTTGGATCCGAATCGCCAATCCCGTGCAGCCCAGCAGTGCTTTTTATTAGGCACCAATTACCCTGACATGCCTTCTCGAGTTTGCACATTGTTGACCGGGCACATGGTGCCGGGGTCCCGTGAGCACACACCGAGTGCATGTCTGGAGGGGCAGCGCCAGCGACGGTGGAGGTGACTGTCTCTAAACAGTTACAGGGAAAGATGGAGGGCGGATATTTTGAAAAAAAAAAACAAAGACAAGTAGCAAAATGTCAAATTTGAAAAGCTGAAATTGGTACTGGCATCTGTTGTTAATGGATTTGATCGTGCACAATATTTCCTGTACTTGAAAAGCATTTTGTAAACTGATGCAACTAAGGGCATAGATATAGAGGAGTTAATAGTGGTCGACCAACAAAATGGCTAAATCCCGCATTTCCCATTATGTGCCCGTCTTTTGTTAGCCTTCCCCTTCCTATTGAATGGAAACCAACCAATTTCTGTTTTCAGTTTTAAACCTAAAGACCAGTCTGAGGTAACATTGATGACATCAGAAGGCGAGTTTTATTCAGACAACATAAGCTGCATTCAGAACAATATAAAAATGTTTTCAGAGGTTAATTCGGACAACCCAAACAGACATCATGTGTATGGAATACTGGACTGCATTTCAATTGCTTATCGAGGTCGTTTATTCATTAATATTCTGTTGATTTTCCATTTTATATTGGGGCTAAATTCCTGCCACAATATAATCTTCACGCACAATTAGCATGAGCCCGGCGTATCAATTTATAACTTGGCATTCAAGAGATGCATTTGGTTTGATGTGAGTGACTGCAATAAGTAGATTATCCCATGTCACCTCTCCAGCAGCCTCCCAACCTTTGAGATCTTCTGTGCTGTTAATAGCCTCACTGGCACTGAGCTGATGCGGCTTCTCACATCCCCCCGTAACAGAAAATGAAAAATGCAAAAGAAGGCAAACTCTGCCATTCAAATTCAGAAGTGGTGGGAGGTTATTTTTTTTTTGCACCATAAACCACATTCATTTTTGTCCAATAAATCATTTAGTATCCATTTCACAGCAGCAATGTTTAATGCTTTTATGTGGCTTTATATAATAAATACATGGAATTAAAAGTTGATGTTTACATTTAGATGAATGTCATTCATTCAAGTGTTTATCTCTGTTAAACTCCTTTAAGACCACAAGATTAGGAGTATTTATATTTCAAGTAGTTTAAAATTAACAAATGCAGCACACATACTTTAAGTCTCACATGGATTTTTCTATAACAAGTCCAAACCACTGACGCCATGTCTCATAACATCTCTGTGGGCATTTCATCTCAGAAATTGATTTTGATTTGATTCGAATTTTCTCCACGGGTTACAATTTCAATCCAGTAGTTCACGTGTTTAGCAGGTGAAGCAGCTCCACCATTCCAGTTTTATTTTGGGTTATGAAGCCAATGATTTGCTTCTATCTAAAAAAAAAAATAAATCAATTTCAATTTTTCAGGCTGTAAACCTGTGGCGGTACTTCCCAGAGGGATCCAGCCCATAATGCTTCTATCTAACCTCACAGGCTGACAAACAATCATGTTGGAGGGCTTTCTCAACACCAATCCTGGCAAGAAAAGATTTGGTACAGCTCAAGCAGCGTTATTACAACCTAACATGACACAAAAGATACAGAAATCATAGCTAGTCTTCAAGGTGAAGTCTTCAAGGAAAACAGTCAAGAATCCATTAAAGGGACATTTCACTCGGAAGTTAAGATTCAGTCATTATCTTTTCACAACATGTCGATAAAAAGTCATTCCAAACAACTGAAAAAGCTCGAGACTTGTTTTAAATAGTCATCTTCTTAGATCCTCTATAACTGTTTTAGAGAGCCTAAATTAATTTGAAAAGATGTTTTTTTACATCCAAAATCTTCTACTGTGGTGTTGTGTGCTAACACTTTTAGCTTTACTTCTACAGTGAAGAGTTCAGCTTTAGGACCTCGGGGCTTCTGGAAATTTGGAATATGCTGGTTGAGCACGTATGGCGGCATCAAAGGGTTGCTTTAACAAACCACAGAGACGCTCAAATATCTCTGAGTTTTTTAGTTTTTGGTTTTGCTCTGTAACCTCCGTGTCAGTTCACTCTCGCTGCTCCCATCGGCGTCATTTTGAAGGCGGCAGGAAAGCTCTCGTAACGGACTGCCCAACACCTGCCAGCTAATAGCTATCGCCTACAGTTAGGCCGTGAAAGAAGTTGAGCATTTAGCTTTTAAAGAACCATATTTCTTTATGATAGACACCTTAAAGACGGCTCGGTGAGTCATCCTTTCATCACTCCACTCTCGGCTGTTCCATGTCTGTTGAATAGTCATCCCGAAGACCTGAGGGGGGCAGACAGTATTGATGTTTTTCAAACATGCCTTTTAGTCTGGGTATTAGTGAATTATTTAATCTTCTATTATTTATTTCTTACCTGTTTTTTTTCTTTGTCTGCACCCTTTTAGCCTTTCTTTCTATGTTTTTCTACTTTCTTAATATTTTTTTTTAATAAAGAGCTTGTACTTAGTTTATATTTTTCGATGCTTGAATTTTTTTGGAACATCCTTTCCTTTCCCTTCCTTAAAAAAAAAACAGTTTTTGGCACAAATGTGGTTTCCAGTTCAGCTTGGAAGCCACAGTTGTTGTAGCATTGGAGTAACGTATGTCAGCATGGAGATGCATCAGGTCGGAGAGCAGAGTGAGCACAGATGGGAAATAATCAGGTTCAGCGTTTACATGACGCAAATATTCTTTTGATTAGTTTATAAAAGCTAATTGAAATATCATGGGCTTTGGACCTTTATAAGTCCTTCTATGGACCATTTTTTTTCTGTCTGGGCGTTTGAACCCATTTTAATCAGAGTGTTAAGATCTATTTAATGTCCACAATGACAAAAACTAACATACGACTTGTGGAATGATTTGGTTTATATCTTGGTGCTTTCAACTGCTCCCAAAGTGACGGGAAAATAAAAACAGCTGTTGCAGGTTTAAAGAATATCTAAGAGGAACTGAAAATTTGATCGAACATACTAGTGCATGATTTAATTTTCATGGCTTGTAAGAAGAATTTTGCATTTTTGGTGATTTTTTTTTTGAAGAAGCTGTCATATTGATGAAGACAGGGGTGATGTGCAAGCGAGGTCCCTCTCTGGAGCGACTGAAACTGTTGATGATACAGTGAATGGAAGGAGCAGAGTCCACAACACCAAAGTACACTGGAAAAATGGCATTTTCCCCCATTTCAGTATGCCAACACTTCTACCTCAGCCAAGTGAAAAATATCTTTCTTGTCTTCTTTTTTGCTGCCTATTTCCACTTTGTCATGGCTCAATTGAAAATGTGCACTAAATCTTATGAATGGAAATGCACCCACAGTCTTCTGCACCAGACTTTTGGAAAAGAGAGGAATGCCAAGTCCTAGTTTACCGACTAAATATAAATGAAAACTTCAGTTTGATTCAGACATGAAAGTGCTAAGATTGTAATAAAACATTTCTCGGCAAGGCATCCAACGCTGAACCACTAAAATAAAAATCTGTGAGTCCTTGTGGCGCTGAGGAACATCTAAAGGTGAACAGCAATATATATAAAGGCAGTGATGGACTATTTAATGAGCCCTAAGAGAGAGAGAGAAAGAAACACTATGCTATAATTTAGGCTGCGTCATTAATCAAAGAAATTAGTTTGATTAAAGATTTCAGCGTGAGGTTGATCGATGACACTTTTCAATGTTCAGAGATCAGCAATCCCATGTGTGACATTTAGCTATAAATGGAATAAGCAAACACAAGGGGATTATCCACAATTAGGGACACATCCTCATGAATATGCATGAGTGGAGGTTGCAAGTGTAACAGAAATCTGGCTCTTTATCATCCGTATGCAGATACCTACCTGGGGCTTTTTTGTCGACGCTTGGAAGCTTCTTTTGAACCTGTTTAGTATCTCATTTCAGTGCCTGTTTCCTCACAGTTTACACTTAGACTGATGATTCTTTGGATGCGGCCCCTCCTGGACAGCGAACAAACTCGTGCTCTGGCATCTTGTGTGAGACTGTTGTATCGGAACATGTGGCCTGTATTGCCCACAGTTTCCCTCAGAACGCGGTAGAGACATTAAAGGAGACCCATGTTGAACACCATGCACATGTTTTCCAACACCGACTCGATGAAAAACATGTCTCTAGATCCCAAAAAAAGGGCTTCTCTTCAAACCACCTCTTGTTTCAAATGCAACTTCTTCTTTCGGACTTGCCAGATTTGGTTGTAGAATCTCATAAACGTGCAGTTGCCTTTATATCTGCAACACTGAGCCTTTCTAGGATCGACGAAAACATTCTGTACCGACTGCTCGAAAACTTGGCCACCTAAGAGGACATCAGCGCTGACAAGGTGGCAGTTGCCAGTGGAATGTGGCCTTCATACTTTCCACATTAAAGTAACATGAGCGTAGAGAATGTTCACATTCACGTGTTCAGTCGAAATCGCACCGACAGGCAAGTGAGTCCCTCGCAGGTTTGCGCGCTGCCTGAGATATTTCCATTAGCACACGGCAACAGGGCAGCTGTAGAGCCCCATCGATCCCACTCTCAGATGCTCGCGATCAAAAGGCAGCTCTGACAGCCATCATCCAGCGGGTAATTACGTATAGTTGCCCCCTAACAGCGTACGCATCCTTAAACAAGAGAGAGAGAGCGAGAGACTACTTGTATCAATACTCTCCATCCTTCACTTTGTTTAAAGTGTCAGCTCTTATTGTGGTAAAAAAGAAAGGCTGCAGGTCTGAAAGGAGCTGCCATCTTCTGCAAGAGCCTGATGTCTGAAAAATCAATTTTCATCACTGGATTTTATGACTTGAGTTCTATATTTAGATGCATTTTAAATTTGTTCATTCTGAGTAGCTTAGCATTGCTCTTTTGTGCATACGTTCTGTGGGATGCTCCTATTCTGATTGGAATTTATGATTAAACTGTCCCACATGTGGAGGAACCTCAATATTCAATATGTTTTCAATATCTATGTAGAAATCTGCTCCTTTTTTTTTTTTGCTTTTATTTTTTACAGATTGCGTAAACGAGCCTTAATAAAGAAAACAAGATTATCCGACATGACAGTTAGTATTTATTTCTCTGTCTTGAGTCATGGTTTTGCCCCTCCTACGTGCTCCATCACACAAGAACTCTTTACCTTGGCACTGCTATGTGACACTGGAAATTGTGTGTGTGCTGCGGTTTCGGTTAATTTGTTGTATCCCCCATCTACTTGGAAACAATAAATTACTTATTCCCTGGCATCAGTATAAAATTCCCAGAGAGACTGCAATGCCTACAGCCGAAAAGAGAACTATCTTTAGTGATAAACATAAGCAAAGCTGGCAACACAGATGTGGTTCCAGTATGCTGCGTAGTTCATCAGATTTCCTTTGATGGATTTTAAATACTGCTATTAGAATGCTGAACCCACTTAAAACCACTGACGAGCTGACAAACACTGTCAACGTGCATGTAACCAAACTGCTCCCACATGTGAGGCAGTTGTGGCAGGTGTGAGCCCACCCTGTCTGTGCGTTGTAGGACGCAGAACTGAGGCCACTCTGAACTTTATGCCCCAGTTTCTCACAGTCAGGCGCAGCAGGCATCATCCCACTGTTCCCCCATGAAAGCAGCTCGGACCGGCCATTATCCACCAATAAAGCCTTTGGCTACGCTAAATGGTGGCAAAAGCCCAGGGGGGATAAGATAAGACGTGAGGGTGGATTTGGCTCACAAAGCTGTAAATCTTTTTTACATGCCCTCCTCCGGCTCACGTTGGAGACTGTTGCTGCCTGAGCTAATTGGTTGGGAAGACTGTCGGCTCAAAGCTATGAAAAGAAAAAGAGCGGCGCAATCTGATTGCTTCGCCTACACGTTCAGGATTCTGGAAAGTTAAAGAAAGTTTGACGTAATTAAGTAAGAATGTAACAGGGGTAGAATAATGTATTATGATATAAAACATTAAAGAAGGCGATCAATGTTGGTATTTCTCTTTGTGGGGAATACATCGTACTCTGTCTGAGACTGAGATCGATAAAACTCTGATCCTTGTATGTTACAATCAAGAGGGGAGCAGATTAGCATAAAGACTTGATGCAAAAGAAATAGCTAGCATATTGGGTCCAAACAAAGAAAAAAATCATTGGCTCCGCCAGGAAATAGTTCCAGTTGATAGTTCTCTGTAAAGCCACATCTTTGAATTTTTCCACCCCCCAGGGAGTTCATGTTTCCATGTTTTGTTTGTTTGTCTGTTTGACTGTTAGCAGCCTACCGTCCACACTGTTGGATGTATTGTCCTGTTTTTTTTTTTCAACAAATTTCTATTGGGTGTAACTTCAACTGTACAAATTGTACAACTAGTGAAATCTATGAAATGTGCACTAAAACGTAGGCTTGAGATAACTCTGCGGTGATGGGCATATATATAATATCAGACAGGGGAGCTTTTTAATCGAGGTTTGTGGGAGATTTGGGTGTTTGACGACTCCAAATCAGATTTGCACCGCTGACAAAGTTCAACCAGGGTGAACAATAACATATAAAAATCTGCTTCTATGTATGAAAATTCTATTTCAAAATTTGACTCAAAAAGAAAGACTGAATCAGCCCATAAGAACCTGTGTTTCTGAAACAGCGTTTTGGAGGGGAAGAAGGACCTTGGACATGGGTCCATGTCTGTTTCAGTCAGCAGACGGCGTGGCGGCGCTGTGAACGCTGCACCAGAACGAGTGTGAAAAAGCAAGTCACCAAACACAGACGTTTGTGTGTGTGTGTGTACGCACGTCTCTTTAAAACACTGATCTTAAGTTTGCAGCCAGTTCTGGGAACTTGTGTGTCCTTGCATTGCTCAGGCTGACTAGAAACTAAGCCAACGTGTGAAACAAGGCAAGTCATTTGTGATGAGGAGAAGTGTAAGTACCCCCCTGTGGCGGTTTCTAATTTGAGCCGTTTTTTAATTACCATTCCTGTGGGAGTCACACCTGTCACAGGTCATTGTCATGCACAGCATCAACTGTGATTTGGCATTTTGCTCAAACTTTTCTTAGTTATATCAACTTTAGTTTAGGAATTTGGTTTCAATAAGTTGATGAATCAGTTTACCATTTGACCAGTAATCAAGCAATAAAGGAAAATTTGTCTCATTTAAAAAAAAAAAAGAAAGAATCAATTTAAAACATTATTTATCAGTTAGCGGCAACACTTTTAACAGTTAAGTCCTCGCTGACGGTCATTACAGTCCTGATCTTAACTCCTCGGCGTAGCAAGCAGTCATAGTCTTTTCAATCTCACAGGTGCAAGTGAGGAAAACATTTTTGCCATTTTTTTGCTGCTCTGTCCACTCTCCATTTTCTTCCCCTCGTTCCTTTTAACTCCTGCCAGATCCTCCCGGTCGTCTCTCCTGCTCAATATAGTCTCCCAGTTGTGAATGAATGGGACTTGGTGTCAATGGAGGATGCATTCACTCCCCCTTGGCAGAAGAACATAGGTTGGCACCTGGATAGAGCAGCTGTCTCACTGTCTGTGACTGACAGATTGCTGCTTGGGAACCCATATAAGCACCCACACAGCCAGGGCAGACAACGACCTGGACGTCTGCCATTCAATTAATCTCCACCACCGTCAGCCTCACAGCCATTTTGAGTCAGCCACTGCAGATTTACTCACCTGTGGACCCACTCCAGAGCAGTGGAACAGAGCCCAGTTAGACAGTATCGCCCGTTTCCATTTCTAGAACCGAGGGGAAGTGTACACACATGTGCAAACAGCTATACAATTCAACTGGGATGTGAATAATACACAGAACTGTATGTCTCTCTAATTTAATAGGCATCATAACTCAAGTCCAGCAAGATGTATTCCTATAGTAAGTTGATCAACTAGTCTCTTGCACAGAAGTTGACGTCGGCGTTATTATGAAAGGGCGTTTTTCAAAATGCTGTCTTTCATTCAAGGAGCCCTCTGCTCATGATGTGAAGTTACATTTCTGTCTGTCTGCCTGTTGGGCCAAATTCATGTTTCATTTGTCTCGATATGTTTGGTTAAAGTTTTACTACTCAGAATGTTTGCCAAAAAAAGTGCACACTTTTTTTTTTCTTCTCCCAAATGTTTAAAAAAACAACAAAGCACAAATGCCAATCAAACACATTACAACAACTGAAAATTGGTCCCATATACTTGGGTGCGGAAATTCAAAAAATATAGTCATTGGGTTCTCATTAGCATATGAGCACTGCTGTGTAAAGTTTATTGTTCGAAATGCACTGTGGTAAAAATCATCAAGTATATTTTGCTCTTTTTAAGAAAAAAGAATAAGTGAAACTTTTCCAATTTTAGTCCCTTTATGAAAAATCCAATTTTATGCTCAGCTGTGCACAATAGTCTCAGCACCTGTTCTCACTTTGCTCATCATTTAGAGATATAACAACTTGCTGGGCCTCATACGGATACGGTGCCCGCTGTAATGGAAGTTATCTCCATTCACTATCTGAATATTATATTTTCCCTGAGAAATTCATGGGCTTTATGACCTTATGCTCTTTGAAAGTCTCCTGTAATCACAGCACTAAGAAAGAAAGAAAGGAACAATCCAATTTAGGACCCTGAGACAGGCCGTGAGGGTTTGATGAAATGGTTGCCGTTGGTCACTCTGTTGGGGTTTGTCTGCGTGCTTTAGTTCAGGGAGGTGTCCTGCGCCACCAGAATGATGATAAGCCAGTGGAATGATATTATTTTTCCTTTGTACAATGTGGTGTGAGTGGTGGAAATCCTTTGAGTTAACTTATAAACGGTGTTGTTCCGGTCCAGTGTTCCGGTCTGTGTTCGGAACACTGACGACGTCTTGCGCTTGTGAAATATTCATCACATTTGTTTGCAAGGAAATGGACATTAACATATACTATCACATATACTGTAGCCACACGCCCGTGCCCCTGAAAACATTCCTTATATACTTCTAATTCTCTTGTCTATTAGGGATGATGAGAATCAAGATGAAAATGTGATTTTGAAGCAAACACCAGAATGTGTGCATCCTCCGAGCACGCGTTCTACCAGCGGGATAGGGCTATGCAAAGGTGAGAAGAGGAAAACTGGATATGCGATCACACTGTTGCACTGTGAGGCTGATCCCCTGTGGTGCATCCACCCCCCCCTGAAATCAATGCATTTGCAAGTCGGCACCAGTTCAAAAGCCACAATGTGGCCTCCGTCACCTCCCTCGCAGAGGTCGCAAAAAATATGCTCCTCAAAAGCTGCATGTGAAGCGACTGCACAGACAGCACAGGGTTTGCTGTTGTCAGACAAGTGAAGAAATGGGATGAACTAGCAGCTGAAAATAATGCAGATTTGAATGACAGGTTTTCGTTCGTCTGTAATAATGACTTTATCTATTTATGTAACCATGCCATTTAAAAATCTAATTAAGTCCTCACAAAATGCTAATGGGAGCAAATGGAATGTTCTTGCATTTACCTCCAGCCATCTTTCAGTTCATGTTTGTGTCTTGAATTGAATTCTTTTGTCGGCTCATTAAAGCCTTCAGTCTCAAACCTTTAACGTTTGTTTTCTGGCGTGTTTAACATTTTCCTCAGCGAGGCACAATGTGCTAGAAAAAGAGGGTCCATTAAAATGCTGTTTATTTGATAAGAATGTGAAGGTTTCCTCTAGAAACATAAAAAAACATAAATAAATCCCAGCAACAACATACATATTTCATATTATCGATAATATTATTGCCTTATTAGCAAAGCCTTGGTGCCCGTTATCATAGGACATGATTATGAAATCATACATTTGCAGGCAGAATTCATTCATAAGACACATTGTTAATGCAAGGGGAGGCATTTCAAATGATATCTGAGTGGTGAAAGGAAAATGAGACATTATCGCTGCTTCCATTTGGTAGGTTGGCTCTCCTGTCTAGACTATCTGTGCTTAAACTCAAACACGGTCTCTTTCAGCAAACACAAAATTAAAATCTTACAACGAACGGCAAACTTCAAGGTTAAGCTGCAAGGTTGGCTTCAAGGTTGTTTCTCTTCACTGAATTTCTGAAGCCTTTAAAATATATCAGTCATTATGGACAAATGAGAGAGCGAGCCTGCAGTCTCCTGCGAGACATAAAAAGCCGCAAGGCATCATCGTTCCGAAGCAAAGAAGCACAGCCAGGAGGATGATGGGGTTTGGTACAGTGCTTGGTTTGGAAATGCACTCGGATATTTGCTTTGTCTGACTAAATTTGGATGGGATAAAAGTCTACAGATTATTTACAGTATCAGTTAATCTGCGGTTACAGTCTTGGCTAGTTGTTTAGTCTGCTCATCCTTACAGTGGCGTCTTCCGTATGTGTGTGTTATGACTGACCTACGAGTCCGGTGTATTTTAATATTATAAATAAAGGAGCAGATCCTCACATTTGAAAGCAGATTTTTGCTTGAATTATAAGAACAGTCAAGGTATCACGTCTCTTTCAAGTCACTACTAATTGCTGCAGCAATTCATCAATCTACTTATTATTTTATTGCCAGTGGTTTTTCTTACAATTTCCACACATCCCGTGCTACATTGTGCTGTATACCCTTAGGGCGTGCACAGTGTATACTATGTGCATTTCTAGAAAGTATATGCGCTGTTATATGATGTTCTCTACAGCATGGTAAGATTCGGATCATTTGGCTTTCTCCCGAGACAGGACTTTTTCATGAAAAGAAAAAAAAAAAAAGAAAAATCTAACGATCACAAGCATCCCTGCATAAATCAAATGTGTATTTCATGGAGAGAACTATTCTTGTTCCTCTCCGACGACTCCTGGCGCGCAGCTTAGTCACCACACAACACACTCTATTTATTGTTGTGAGTATTGCAACAGAAATATGAAATTTTTGTTCCATTCATCGGCTTACGTGAAAAGAGCAGCCTTGTCAGAGAGCTCAGGGAGGTGTGACGGCAATGAAGAAGTGTAGGACCTTCAACCGAATGTCCCCGATTGCTTAAGTGCTGAAGCAGCCCTACTGTCTGTGGAGTCACAAACTGTTGTCTCCGTGTGATTGTTAAATCCAATATTTTAGAGAGATTAAAGCAGATTAGTTGGGCGCCAACATTCCATTCGGGGCAAAACATACCTTTTGATCACGCACTGACATCAGTTGTCGCCATCTGAACTTAGAGGAACCTCTGTAGCACTGACGTGTGGTAAATTTAGCCTTCTCCCTGTCAAGCCATAGGGGGATGTTACATAATTTATCCAAATGATGTTTTTCCATATCAAACCAGACTTGAAATAAACACGAGTACGTTTAAGACTTCTGTAATGTAAATGTCTCTTCCACTAGAGTTGAGAGTTGAACTCTCTTCAAGGGTGAAAATCACAAATCATATTCTATACTTTTTGTTATTTTTAATACCAACTCCTAGATTTTATATTTATTTACTAATTGAGCTAAATGTAGTGTAATGGCATGTACAAGGGCAAGTGCTGCTGAGCGCGGTGTGTGTATAATGTGTGCATGACTGAGTCTCAGGTGCGTTTGACTTTAGTGGACAAAAGCCCTTTGATTAAAAAACTTGCATATACCTGATATAACCCTGACAGACTCATATCAGACACTTAAATGGAAATGAAACAAAACAAAATCGGTGCAGCAGAATCACAGTTTTTCATGCCATGCTGCCTTTGCCAATATCAAAACATGGCACCTGCACTACCCACAATGCAATATGACCCAAGGGACCTGGAAGCAGGGGGTCCAAGAGGCTACTGGCTCTCAACTTTATGGCTCTGTTCCACATTCTCCTAAGTCTCATATATTACAACACAATGTAAAACATTTCAGCCATCCCTATCAATTGCAAACAATAAACATGACAACCAAGAATATTTATATTTGCTGGGATGCTCTGTAAAGGGACCATAAAAACAGAAGACAACAGTTTTACAATTTTCGTCTAAAGCCCATCTGGTTTTGGGTTTCTCACTTTTTCATAGTTCTAAATCACTGATGTATTTTCAATCACTCCGTCGCTCAATAGAGTTTTGTTTAAATAGTTATTTGCCATTATTAAGGGCATTGAAACACCTTGACAGACAGCTGAGCCCTGCTTAAGACTAAGTTTGGCAACTGTATGGGAACAAACTGGGGTTCCGCTGCGGTATTACCACGGTGCAGACTCTACATTATGTCACCAACGCAAGACGGCAGCACTCGTGTCCAGGACGTTTTGTATATACCGTATACTTCCAACAAAAATCTATTAGGTTAATGAGGGAGACCCTCACATTAGGTCATCCGCACGGTGACCCACAGCGTCCAATTTGCTCTACTTGTGTGAGCGCTCCGTACTGTGCTCAAGCACGGTGCGCTCCCGTGGCCCTGGCACAGTCAGAGGAGGTGTGCTTCGGCACGGTACACTCATTCACAGGCACAAGCACAGCAACTGCAATACTGTCAGCCATTTCCTCCAACCTCTAATTACATTAAACATGAGGATAAAAGTAAAATTCAAGAAAAAGTAGGGCCTTCTGAAGAGCAGATGAATGTTTTTTTAAAAAAAAGGTTTTCAGTTAACAGTGAAAAGGCCAATTTTATATCTTTAAAATTCAGCCTACACTGGTGCTGAGTAGCTTGTACACCGACTTGTGTCACCGATCAGCCTTAATACACACAGACAACATAGAAAACTTTGAACAATGACTAATGCTCAGACTGCAAAAAACCAGCGGTTGACTGAGCACGTGGGAGTTGAATTAAGACCGAGGAACAAGCACATTCTCACTGTGGAGAAAAATGTCTATTATTCCCCTTTTCATGACCTATAATGCTAGAAACACGGTGTTCAATGCAAACAGTGAATCATTCGTGCATGAGGTCAGCCTCCTTCTTCCTAAAATTATTTTTATCAGAGATCTTATCCACCCCTCTCACTGACAGGAATGTGTGAAAGCTATCATTTCCAATGTCATTCAGCATTCCTGTTGGGTACTTTGCAGCATATTAAACTCTTCCAATTATGCAGAAACTCAAAAAAACACAAAACAAAACAAAACCTCAAAGAGTTGGAGCCGACTCTGTTGGTGGTTTGCTGTTCATACAAGTCTTAAGATCGGGGGTTCTCATTCAACTCAGAGAGTCTATGGCGAGTTTCCCTGTCACGACTTTAATTCGAACCGATGCATTTTCCCCCTTTTCGATCCAGGTGAGATCAAATCTCACAAATCCTGAAATGGTTGTTACTTTATTACAGAATATTAATATTAATCAATTCATTTATTTCCCTGGGGATTAATAAAGTCATCACTGTATCTCTATCTATCTATCTAATAATCAATTGAACTATCCAGTAGTTTGTCCATTTGATTTTGTGTAATTCTAATTTCAAGGACACGAACCTGAAGACAGTAAAACTGTATGAACTGTTTATTGCTTCTATGGTCAAATGCAGAGGCTTACAAATCTGTTGAGGCAGTGCAAAACTCACTCAAATAACTTTTTATTTTCTGTCATGTGCTGTATTGCATATGCTTATAAGGGGAGTAAAAATGTCAAACCAATTGCCAAATATTAGTGCTCTCCCGCAGTGGAATTGGCTCAAAGGTGGTCTCAGGATCTCAGGCTCGCACAGAAACAACACAGGGAACTCACATCTTCCCTGGTGGAACACACAAGACAAACGCAGGAGTACAAGTTTCTAAGCACGGCAGCAAACCCTGGCATTTCCTGCCTTTTCATTCATTTCCACGGGGCTTTCAGAGTGGCCGAGGCTCACACATGCTTGTTGCTGGGGGACATGTCTGAGTGCAGACATGGGCCACGCTGCAGGCCAGGCGAAAAACATGCATTCTGGATGACTTGCTGGAGAGACAGCCAGCCGTTAGGCAATTTTTGTCATCGCCATCACCATCACCGTCATCATTGTTGTCGCCATCAGGGGGCTTGAAGTGCACTACAAGTCAATTAGATAGAGATCATCCTCAAATGAGAGGCACAGCAGGCAAACAGGGAAATGATATCGCGAGCAGATGGACTAGATGTTTATTCCATTAAACAAAAAAGGGATTTATAGAGGCAATAATGGCTGTCGAGGGCGTTGAAAACAAGCATGTGCAAAACAGCTAAAGGCTCAATAGAACCCATTAGGATTCTTGATGATTGACTCAGCTGCTGACTCCTTGCAAAAGTATTCATACCCCTTGAACTTTTCCACATTTTGTCATGTTACGACCACAAACATAAATATATTTTATTGGAATTTTATGTGAAAGACCAACACAAAGTGGCACACAACTGTGAAGTACAAAGAAAATTATACACGATTTTAATTTTTGTTTACAAATAAAAAACTGAAAAGTGCAGTGTGCAAAAGTATTCAGCCCCCTTTTCTCCGAGTGCAACCAATTGCCTTCAGAAGTTGCCTGATGATTGCTGAATGATTGAATGTTGACCTAATAACTAAATAGTGTCAACATGTATGTAATCTAATCTCAAATCAATATCAATATAATCTCAAGTACAAATACAGCTGTTCGGTGATGACCTCAGAGGTTTGGTAAGGGATAGGTCAGGGATAAACTTCGGGGGAAGTTTAAAGCAGGATTAGGCTATAAAAATATTTCACAAGCTTTGAACATCTCACGGAGCACCGTTCAATCCATCATCCGGAAATGGAAAGAGTATGGCACAACCGCAAACGTACCAAGACACGGCCGTCCACCTAAATTTACAGGCCGAACAAGGAGAGCACCTTTCAGAGAAGCAGCCAAGAGGCCCATGGTGACTCTGGACGAACTGCAGAGATCCACAGGTCAGGTGGAATCTGTCCACAGGACATCTAAGGGGTATGAATACTTTTGCAAGCCACTGTATTTCCCAGCTGAGTGTGCTCTCGCAGCCAGAGGTGAGCTGCACATCGCGGTCAAGCTTGGAATGGTGCGGCTGCCAAATCATCTGGATGAATCATCTGACACATGTCTGGGTCAACATGCATCCGTCCCCCCTGTTGGACTTGCGTCATACAAGAGGTTTGGGGGGTGGGGGTGGGGGTGGGGCAGGTTGTCTGTCTGCTGAGACACTGATAAACACACACATCCTCTGGAGAAATGACTGGCCATTTTCATTTCCCTGGTAAATTGCGATGCTTTCTGTTACATCCCTTTGTCTGCGAGGCAAACGCCTTGTTATTGCTTAAATTTTCTAACATTGAGCCCCCTCGGTTTTATTATAGAGCGACGCAGGATTAAAAGCAGAGTAAATAAAACCTATCAAACAGAGAGAAATGTTGCTGCCACTTATAAATCCTTCTTTGCCTTAATGGTCTGAACAGTCAGCCGGTGAGCAGCAGCTGTCTCCGTGGTCTCTGTCCCCTCCCCCAATGCCCCTCGACCTTCAACTCACCCTTACAGAGAAAAGAGCACCACAATAACACAATAACGGCCCAAAAGAGACTTGGGCAATATTGTTTAATGGTCTTTTATTTATTTATTTATTTATTTAGTTACTATGTCTGCGGCGCATTCGACAGAGAGTACGGGAGCTTCACAGGTCAGTTCTTCTAAATTAAAGAAGCTGTAATTTCCCTTTAATAAAGATCGGCATCGAGGCATGTAGTGCGATGTTACGTTATAATCCTTCTGAGATTTCTGCCTCAAACAAATGAACACGCCGGGAATGTTTATTGTTTCCTAAAGCACCGAAAGATAATATAACAGGTAAGGTTGGCATTACCCTTACTGCTAGATTTGCTTATTGTCAAGCCAATTGTCTACACAGAACGAAACAGACAAAGAAACGATTCTACAAAACACTGTTAACTGGGCAGCCAGCCTGTTATTTTCTGTCCATTAAAGTAGAATTCCAGTCTTTTCAACCTAAGCCCCAGGGGATCTATGGGGGCCAAACATTTCCAAAAAATACATGGGTTTTTTTTCCTATTTTTTTAACATTTCTGCAGTTAGGAGTCCAGTCGCTAGGAAACATGAGCTCAACAAGGATATACACTGCAAACGCATGGGCCATGTTGGAAAGAAATAGCTTTATTCACAACTAAGAGCGCAGCAAATGTTATTGCCAGTTTCTGGGAACAGGGTATGGATACATACTGTGAAACATCCAATTAATTTTTACTCAGTAAGTGTAAGGATATTATGTAAAATGAATATTTGTTATTCTGGGGAGCATCCCAGTCATGACTGATAAAGCGGCCCTCTTTCCGAGGCTTCCTGTCCACGCAAGGGTGATCCGCTAAATAATCAGACATTCCTTTGAAATAAGTCTACGCTATCGTTTGTCTTTCGGACGGCCTTGGAAAGAGTACGGCTTTGGCGCTGCGTAGCCTTGTTGAGCCAATAAGTCATAGTGACCGAATTCCAGACTGGAGTTATTAAAAAAAACCCAAAATACAACATTTTTGTGAAATGATCGGCCTCCATTCATCCAGAAATAGGGCTTGAATATAAACAACAACAAAATCAGATTTCTCCTTTAAACCTCTTGCTGGAATATTATTTAAGCTATCACTGTGGTACACTCTAATTGATGGATAGGAAAAGCCCAGTCTTTAACAGGCTATGTGGTTTATACTCCGCTGTCTTCCTGCGATTGAGATATTTGTTCCTTGCAATGAGCAAAAGGAACAACTGACGAAGGACTTGAAGGACTTTTGAAACAAGAAAGTGGAAAGGGGAAAGGCTTAATGGTAAACATTATGTTGCTTCTGATAATGATGACGATGATTGACTCAGCCACGGCAGCCGACCCGTGGAAACGTGATATGAGACCAAATATTTCCCGGGCGAGCTTTTTCTTTGGGAAATCACTCCTTTTGCAGACAGAACTGCAGCCCTGTGCAGCTCTTGAAGCGTGGTTTATTATATATGGGAATGAATAGCCGACCATCTCGCTGCGTGTATAAAGTCTCTTAAATGATTTAGCAACGCCAATAAAAGAAATCGATCTCGTACTCCGACCAATACCATGGTCCAGGTTTTTAATTAGATGGAGATGGATAGGACATGCAAGGTCCCGGTCAGGAACCCGGCCAGGGAGGCTCTCAACTCAATGGCGAGCGCCTATAACCACAAGGCCTCTGTGACGTTCCTCATTACTGAATGTGGCACAACTGCAATTTAAAATGTGTACAATTTTCTTTGAGTGAGAACCAAAAAATATCTCTCTCTGAAAAGATACTTATAATTTCTTAGAGTTTTAGTTAACATGCACAAATTTGGCAACCTGGGGGTGAAAAAGGCCAAGCTGACCATCTGTGATGGGGCTTGGATCCCAGGTGGGGCATCATTGATTTAGGTGAAGCCAGAAAAGTATGTTGTTTTTTGATGTGGGCATTTAACGGTGTTCATTTGGAGAGGCTTTTATTCCTGTTTGTATGGAAATGAGCTCTTCTTATGAGAGGACCCACGCTTCCCTCCCCCCTCATATTCCCCTTTAACCTCAGCACAACCCCACAATGGAGAGAGGCAGAGAGAGAGAGAGAGAGAGAGAGAGAGAGAGAGAGAGGGAGGGAGGGAGGGGGAGAGAGAGAGAGCGAGAGAGAGAGAAAGAGGGAGAGAGGGACAGAGAGGAAGAGAGAGAGGGGGAGAGAGAGAGGAGAGAGAGAGAGAGAGAGAGAGAGAGAGAGAGAGAGAGAGAGAGAGAGAGAGAGAAAGAGAGGGAGAGGGACAGAGAGGAAGAGAGGGAGAGGGGGAGAGAGAGAGGGAGAGAGAGAGAGAGAGAGGAGGTGAGATAGGGAGAGAGAGAACGAAGGGGGGGAGAGAGGGACAGAGAGGAAGAGAGAGAGAGAGAGAGAGAGAGGGGGAGAGCGAGAGAGAGAGGGACAGAGAGGAAGAGAGGGAGAGAGAGAGAGAGAGAGAGAGAGAGAGAGAGAGAGAGAGAGAGAGA
>KV751339.1:1503253-1524795 GCA_001698575.1 Mola mola
AAGAGAGGGAGAGGGAGAGAGGGGGAGAGCGAGAGAGAGGAAGAGAGAGAGAGATGGGGGGCGGGAGAGAGACTCCCACCGTTCATATCGGGGATGTTGAGAGAGAGGCTCGCACAGCACACAGTGAACGGACTCCTTCACACCTAACCAGCATCTGAGAAAGAATCCAAATAATCCTCATAAAGCGGATTTATATTGGCGACCGATCCCGATGCCGGTGACCGGAATGGAAATACACGAGCGGGCGTTGAGAAGTTGTTTGTTCCGGGTGATCGCGTGAACCCCGCCGGCTCCGAGAGGAAAACTCATGGTAGGTTTTATCTCACATTGTGTTATTTGGATTTTGTGACATTTTCTTTTTTTTTTTTTTTTTTTTTTTTTTTTTATTTTTTTGATAATTGTTTTGGTTCTCCTCGGGAGGTCCATGCCCTCACACCGCGAGCCGCTGCAGAAAAGTTTTTCAAAGGCTGATTCTGACTGTGTGTGTGTGTGTGTGTGTGCGCGCACGCGCGCGTCCTCTGCAGAAAAAGCGGAGACATCGCGGATATAACGAGCTCCTTTCAGCGCAGCGGCGCCGTAGAAAATGAATGGGTCACTATTCTGATCTGACTCAAGAGTTGAGTTCTTCTCGGTCGGACTGCGCTGCTGCTTGCGAACTTGGCATCACTTCTGTGGTGCCTTCAGAACCGGCACCGGCACCGGCACGATCGTGGCGCGCCATTCATGAGACGCGCTGCCCGACCGTGAGAGCCAAAACAAAAGGGTCTGCAGCTGACCAATGAGAGGCGGGGAAAGGGCCCCGGAGGGACGGAGCGGTCCTCTCCTCTCCTTTGTCCTACCTGAGGCACCAAAGAGACGGCGGACCGCCGCCGAGAGGCAGGCACGGGGGCTGGCTGCCGCGCGTAACAGAGAGAAATGTGCTTTCAGGTATAACCCCCTCGTGCTTGCACACAGACCAATACACGCACACGCGCCACAAGATGCTCTAAAGGCTAGATTGCATGAGCCATTGCTGTTAATTAAGCCTCCAACAGTTCACCACGCAGCATCCATCTAGGGATGCATCTGCTTCCCAGATGGATCCCCAGACATGAGCATCTGCACAGCAGCTACAGTAGGGGATTCAGGTGAGGGCTGACGGTTAACGGTTCAGACGTGCTGCTCAGGTGCATTGCTTTAACCTCCACACACTTCCCCCTCATTACTTTCAAGTTGACTAAGTTTGTGTGCTGAGTAACACAAGGGCTTTTAATGACTGCACCTCGACTTTTAATTAAGCACATGCCAGCACATCAAGCACAAGGGTGTCCTCAAGAACTTAATCATCATGCACAGCCCTGAATCATTTGGAATTTTAAAAGAACACACTGTATTACGTAAGGCTGATGTGTGTGCCGTGACAGAGGTGCGTAACGGTGCACAGGTAGGCGTCGCAAATGTGGTGGGAATTCTCTCCCTCGGTGCAGTTTTATCAAACGCAGAGCGGGATGGATGATGGGAATGATTTAAATGCCTTGACGGGGTGTATCGTGCGCGGCCGCGAGCGAGCAATCTGTTTCGTTGGAGCTCATTTCATCTCTCCCCACCGCCGATTTCCATGCAGCGACTAACACACTTTGATGAATGACTTTGTCCTGGATAAGTTGGGCTGTAATATTTCCGGCTGATCGTCGCTGATTTAGATGGAGCGTTCACTGCTCTCTTTGTAGCCGCTTGACAAAGTATTAATTTAAAACAGCTTAAAGTGCGTAAACAATAAATCATTGTTTCATTGTCTGATCTGCATGTGAGGCCAGACTGTGTGTGAAGGGAACTATGAATGAACAGCCTACTTTATCAATTGTACGTAGCTGCAATCAGCAAGGGAATTGCAGCTTTTCAGGAGGAATCCTCCATTACTGTGTTTCATCAGAGATTCCAGTGAGAAGAAGTCATTTGATGATAGATCAGCTGCACAGAGATGGAAAGTCTTTGTTATTGAAATCTTGGGCTACGATTTTTCTCAAGGGACGTGAGCACAATTTCAATGGCTGAGAGGATCTCGAAGGAAGTCAATTTAAATGGCCTCTTTAAGGCCACTTCATCATGAAAAGTTGGCAGCACGAATGCACTGGACTGTTGCCCTTTTCAGAATCATGGATTTAAGGTCATTAGAGGCTGACAGTGATTAAACATATCCCCTTGTTTGGAGAAATATAGAACCACAGGCTGGATTAGCAAGAGACAGAAGATGAAACGAGTGTTTCTTCAAAGGCGTTTCTCTTTTTAAACATTTGCTCCCTCGTTGTTACAGGATTGTCTTTGTGCAATTTGCACCACGTGCATAGTGAATTGTGTGCGGCGGAGCAGCTTTTATCAGCCCAGACAACTGGGTCCAAATTAAACCTTCCATCAGAATTCTTCTGCCATCCTGAATGCAATTGAACACAGAGTTAACACACTGGCACTCTCGTTTATCCACATCGTCTTAATTTTCAGAAAGCGGAGTTTGTTTTTTCTCGCCATCTATGAATCGTAGATGTGCATGTTTTGGCGATAGATTCATGGTTTGTTAGGGCCCCCACTGTGCTGTGATTCTTTTTAATCAACTAGAAATCAGAGGATGGCCTTAACTTACTGCCAACTTTCTTTTGCTCCACTTTGTCCTTTGTTAGAACACATTCTTGTCTGGGACATTTTGCACCAGACGGGTCAACAGACGGTCCCACAGCCTCAGTGTCTCATCCCGAAAACCTCCCACCAGTCCAGTTGATACCCCACGCTCCTTCACTTTCCCAGTGACTCACACATTCTGGCCCTGCTCTGATAACTCTCACACCTTTCTCTGCCCCCTTCTCTGGGATGCATCTCGTCTTGTTTTTTCAGGCCGAGAGCCTGAAGCAGCAGTCTGTGTTTCTCAAACGAAGCGTTTGACCTTTCTTTTAAGGGGTCTTTTATTTCAGTCACCGCTGCAGGAGGCTTAGTGTCGAGTGTGCAGTTCGACAGAGCTCCTCTGGGGCACAGGGCACAGACTGTCCACGTGAAGCCGCAGTATAGTTTGAAGGCACAATGTACGGTTATTCTACTGAGTACATTTGCTTGGCTACGGAATTAAATCCAACCGGTGTGAACGATCAAAGAAGACATGACATTTTACTTCTTTTCCTTTAAGATTCATTCAAACTGATACTGATTGTGTAGTATTGTATACTGTGAAACCACATTTTCAGGACGGTCATTGAGAGGGAAAGTATTTGCTGCTTTTCTGACAGTTGGATATAGAGAACAAGCAATTTGAAGAAGTCACTTTGGCCTTTAGCAATTATCATTATTTTTAAAAGACTAATTAACAGGAGAAAAAAAAGCGGCAGGCTAATCAACACCGATTAACAGAAACGTCCTTCCTCTTTATTAGAGCTTTAGTATGATTGCCAGATGAAATACTGCACATCCTGAAACTTGCATAGTGGATAAAATCTACTTTATCAATACACAGACATAGTTTTTACATCAACATAAACAAACTGACTGTCAGATGCTGTTTTGTTCTCTTGTGTGTCTATTTAAACATCTAAGTCTGAGGCCATTCAGCAGCCCATCAAAACATGTCAGCTCTTAAAGATACCATCTTTAGCTTCACGCCTGTTGCCGGTAACCCTTTGTTGCAATAAATGTTTTATAGGCAGACTGCTGTTTTTGTGAGCTTGCAACTGAGTGACAGGATGCTTCAGTTTTAGACTAAATGATCTGTACTGCAGAGAGCATCCGGCTGCCTTCCGGCCACGCTCAAGCGCTTGCGTTGGATTTTGAGAATGGCGCATGCAGGGGTCCAGTGATGGATGGATCCCGCAATGAAGTTATGTTATGTATTCCTGTCGGGAGCAGTGGATCGCTGGACTGGATTTATATGACTGTGGAGGAGCAACCACTCCAGAAGATGATCCGTGTCTAAAGCGGGGCTGTTTGTTATTGTGACTGATGGGCTTCCTGTGATTAAGCTAGCAGGCTGACATTCATTAATCTGCTTTATCTCTTAACCTGCATATAGAGATCCCCCCTCCCCCAATGTTATTGGCTCCAGTAAACAAGAGAAAACAAGGTGGCATCTTGCTTCACTGTCTTTCTAGTTGTGGTGATTGTTATCACAGTGCGCAAGATCTTTTTATGAATCTATTTTACTGGTCTTGCCATTATTACAGACATTTAAATACCTCAGACATTTAAATGTAAGACACATCCCTTTAAACACTGTCACACATACAAATATGCCTGTAAATTGAAACTGCATGCTACGTTTGTTTTGAGATGCAAACATGTTAAATTTACAAATCACCATTTCTTACATTTTCATGTGATTTTTTTTTTTTTTTTTTTTTTGTTACAACCAAGGTGAAAACATTGCCAATAAACCGTCATATTTGTTATGAAGGGAGGAACTTTTAGAGCTTGGAAAAGCAGGGTGTGGCACGTTATTTACATATTTGTAGGACTTCTTTCTGCAGAAAGGTGAGACACTAATGTGGACATAATCCTCGAACACTGACGTGCTGAGTAAGATAGTGAATCTGGCATCCCAGAGTTGATGTTCGTCGCTGCCAAGTTGCAGGTCATTGCTTGTATTAATGACGCATGGACAACGAAACTGGCTTTTATTTCCCTCAACATCTGTACCCAGTTGTGCTGTATAAATGGACAAATGAGAACAGCTAGTAGTTTGATTTATGAGACTGTGTGGACGATATTACTTACGTAGAGAAAATTGTATGATTACAATTATGTAAATATCTCTGTTTAACAAACACATCATTGGCCTTTTCTCTTCATTATCACCACTTTCTGCATTTAAATATCTCTGAATGTTCATAAGCCAACTCAGACAACTCAGATGTATTATCATTCCATCAAACAAATGCAGATGTACAAAGTAGTCTTCCTAAATTAAGTTTAACTGAAAGGAAATAATTCAATTATAGGAAGGCTGTGCATTCAAATTTAGGTATTCTTGATTTTTTTTTTTTAATCCAAATTTCAAGCATCTAAGTATAATTTATTTATTTAAGATATATATATATAGGCAGAAAAAAACATATACATAATTCTATATTTGCTTGAACCTTTAAATTAAGAATTAGGCAGCCAATGGGTCACTGATCCGTTACCTTGTGTTACCATGGAATCCCTTTGGTTAGCGGTAAGACAAGGCAATAGTATTGTACTCTATGTATTTGTGCGTGTACTGTAGACTGTATCTGTCTTCCAGATGTCACTCTAAAGGGCCAAAAAACAGACCTACAGGGACCTGGGCGATCTGCAGAAACAGGGAAAGGTGTCTTTCGGTCCCAATTACCTTTGGCTACAACTGCGAGAATTTTCAACACCAGCCTTTTCTGATGCTCTCAGTTTACGCCATCTTGCAAGTAAAGCATCTGAACTTGCTTTGCTTGTTTCTATGCTTTAGGTGTTGATTGTGAGTGCAGGAAGCAGTGACGTTGAGGCTCAGTCCGGTAAACAAAAACCTTGTGTGCAATTGTCACCTCGTTGCATTGAGTTCTGCTTACCGGACAGCCACCAAATGTCCAACAGAAGAATTTTCAAATTGTGTGGCAATACAAAGGTGCTCTCTGACCTGGCCCGGGTCACAAGAAATTTTATCGCTGTAGCTATGATTTTACAGGCCTGTGTGCCAGGTTAGTTTGGAGCGAGCGTTTTATATCAGGCAACCATTGGTAGTATGAAAAACATCTTCCTCTTTTCCTCCATTTAACAGGACGTGGCCAAGCAGGTAGGGTTGTGATTAAACTGATTTTATTTTTTTTTTTTTTTTTAACTAGAGTGCACATCTACGGCATGCTGAAGAGGACAGATTCATTATTCTGATTTATGCTAAACCTCGCTCTCAAGTGATACTTTTGCAAGTGAGGTGTAACATACCGCCATCCTTGAAAATTAAGCTACCATGCAATTAATCCCCCATATTTAAAAGAGACCTCTTTATGCACACCCTTAATTTGGAGAATTAACCTGCCTGAATATCTGTTAAGCCTGGAGAATTTGTCTGAGCCTTTATTATTTTGGACTCACATGCATAATGTAGTAGGGGGAAGAAAAGCGCAGCATCTTATTAGTCCAAAATCCACAGGCTGAGTTAATATTATGGATCCGCTGGGATGCCCTTGTGCATCCTCCCTAAAACTCTCAGGCCTTCTCCTGTGCCACGGAGCAAGATTGCTCATAGGCTAACACTCAATCCGTGCACATATCCCCAAATGGCAGGAGGCTAAACACAGTTAGAGATAAAACTCAGACTGTTAACTAGGTGTGAAACGCTGCTGCGCTGGATTATTATATACGTCTCACATAGAACCTTAAGAAAGCGAGGAATTAAAGGTGAAGTTGGAAACTGCTTGGAGAACATCACAGTCTGCGGTACTTCTCCTCCTCATTGCTCCGAGTCATAGATGAAAAGCTGTAGTCTTTACTAACTCGGCAACAGTTCACAGTTCACTGAGTGGAAATGACATCTTCCTCGGCGGCACTAACATTGAAGTAAGTTCCATCTACAGTGAAAAGCTGAATTTTGCCTGATTGTGCTAAATCGACTCCTGCAAACATCATGATTGCAGGATTTGACTAAGACAAGCTTGCTTTTGGGAGGCAATAACATTTTCCTCAAGCGTTAGTCATAGCCTGACTCATAAACATGTTAATCTGATTGAGATTTTGAGAAAAAGCAGAGCAGCTCAACTGTCAAGCCTCATTTCCTTTAACTAATGAACTGCTCTTACAGTTTATTTACTTGGCTGACCAGCTAATGTCAGTCTTAGATAACTTTGATATCGGTTCAGGGTGCCATCATCATCATCGTCACCGTCATCCTTATCACTGTCATCCAACTGTTGGGCAGCAGCTGAAGGTTTTAAAATATATGCATCTACTGAGAACTGTGTTATAAATATCCTGAAACGTCCCAAGTGTCTCTTTCATATAGCAAAAACTATAACATCTCTTCACATTCAAAATTCATCACACAACTCAATACAACATAATACGTATTGTTTGTGACAATAAAATATCATACAATAATACAATAACACAGCACAAAAACTTCAATTAACACCGTCCTCAATATTGAAAAATAAATTATCAAAAAAACAATAAAATGTACTGAATATATGTTGATATGCAAACATTTTATCCATTTGTAAATTTAACAGATTAGTTTCTGCCTTATCGCCATCCAGGAATTGCATAAAAGTGTCCCGTTTTTCACTATGCCACAGTGCCAACCATATGGCAGGTGTGGAACAGTCCCTCCTTTTCTACTTGAATGCAATTGCTCTCTTAGCCTGGAGCAAACACATATTGATCAAGGCCTTTTGCCTTTTGCCTGGTGAAAAAAGGGATGGATACCCATTATACACAGCTGTGCCTCAACCTGGTACCAAATATAGCTGCTTTAAAGATCCCTTTTTACTCTATCTCTCCAAAACAAATGCATTTTTTTGTGTTGTTTTAGTGCAGATGTCAGAAATGTTTTATATCTATCAGATTATACTGATGTCAAGGTTTGTATTAGTTCGTATTAGTTCCATAACAGTGTTGATGCTCTTTCAAACAAGCATTTTTGCATTAATTCCCCGTAATATCCATGTTTAGATAATCTCTCCAAGCATTACGTCTTGACCCACATGCCTTCTCATGTAGAAGGGGGAGCAATTTCCCAGAAACAGCTCATAAATTTCTCTGTGGATCCCATAATATCCTGGGCTCTGTCAACTTTTCATGCTCCGCACAGCTTGTGACATTTCTTCGGTAGTTAATTGTCTTCCAGTTTACTCCTGTCTCTGTCATAGTTGAAATAACAAGCTGATCTAGAATTTCTAACCGCAACGTAATATTTGTGTACAATGATCAATAAAGAGAATCCCAGTATACTCTTAGGAACAAATTTATCTAAAGTGGGTTTACTTTTACTTTAGCACACTTTTTAGATTAAGTTTATACTTAGGTCTGCATTTAAGCAAGAAGAAGCTTGTCCACATAAGATTGTTTCAACTAATGGAGGTTTGCATCAATTTTACTAGTAGAAAGCCCCTCATAGTTCTCGACAAAAGGAGCTCCTTTTGCTTCTCTGGGATGATATTTAATTCTTGCTTCACCAGCCTTTATTTGTTTCAACTGTTTGACATTACGATAATGCTTTAAGGATAGATTAGTAGCATAGCCACAAATTGTACCTATTTCCATACAAAACAAGGCCCTTGGTGCTTTTTGGGCTCATGTAGACTGTGAATAAACTTCTCTGCATTCATCTTGAACGATCATTATTTATCATTGTGTAGCATAGCCTGATGACATCCAACAGTAGAGGGCTCATGATTTCCAACTGACATCTCTGTGCCCACATGACCTTTCGATGTTTCCAATAAACGATCTTGATAAAATCTGATGTTATGGTTCTCATTCACAACACTCAGCCCCTTGAATGCTTACATAGCTTCTTTTCTCACCTCTGTAATTAAAGAACCTCATAATAACCTCCTGACCTGCAAGATATCGTCCTGTTTGGTCTCATTCCCATGTTCGTCAAATACTGATGCTATATGTTTCCAGGGTAACCAGATGACATGCCTACTGACCAGTGCCAGAATTTGACAACAGGGATGTAACAATGCAATGCAAGCTAAAACCACTAATCTTATGTGACAGTTAGGTTTAGTTTAGCTGTTGGATTTAGTCAATAACAAATCATATTAAATACATATTTCAAAAAGCAGGTGGCACTAACGCTATATACTGTGGTCTCACTCTGCTGTGAGACCACAGCTGTAAACAAGTTGTAAACAGCAGTAGCAAACATGGAGGTGGCTAATGATGATATCAGTCAAGATAAAAATGGTGTGCAAATATTGCAAGGAGGCATTGACCTACACAAACAGCACAACAAACATAATGCAGCATGTAGACCGGCCACACAGCAAGAAGCTCAGGTCAGCTCTCTGTGAGTGACACAAACTACAAAAAGCATATTGGAGAAAGTATTTGCAGGCCCATTTGGCAACGGTGTGTTGAAAATGAGGGATTGTGCTCAACCCACTAGAACCCAAATACTCCATCCAGTCATACTTACACTTTAGCTAGACTGTTATGCCAACAATTTACAGGGAAACAGAATCCGAGGTAATTTATTAGAATGAAGGTTTTTAAACTTGCATTTTTTTTGTGGCAGCAGGGAACACAGTAAATGTCTCAGTTTCTATAATGAAAAGTTTGTATTCCGTGTTAGAATTACAGGCAAAACCTCCGTTTGTTTTTTAAGACAGACAATATTAAACAATTTTCTTGCTTACAAAGAAAAGAAAATGTGCATAAATCATAAATCATAGTTTTCAAAAAAATTGTGAGATAATCCTATGATAACCCTAGAGAGAATAGTTACTTCTCTATTTGACAGTTGAATAAGATTCAGCATTGCCCCTTCAAGTTGTTTTCTTCTCCAGTCCTTCTACTTTTATTTCCAGAGTGGCACGTGACTTTTTAATAGCGTTGTGCATGGAGATCAAATTGTCCTCAGTCTCTTAAATCATTTTATCCTTTGTGATCCTGCTTCCATGAGTTTGCAAATCACCCTCAAGTCCCCTTATTTCAGTCATTGTAGCACACAATTTCTTGGAGTACAGAAGTTTAGAGCCCTAAGATTTGCATCATAAATTTATTTTATAAATTCTATTGAAATGAAAACGTTTACCAAATGATGTACTGGTTTATTTATACTAGTATATTGCATAGATGTGGCACAAAGGCACAATTTAGTAGCAGTTAACCAACTTGTAGTGCTGCCAGATGATGAAGTATTTAGAAATGCAGGTCAATGGTATAATTGGGCAATAAAAATATTATGCAACATAATTCTAAATATCTTAAAAATCTCAGCTTTAAGTTGTACTGTTTTCTGAGCCAATTTTAATCAGAGCAGCTCATGCTGTACCATGGGTTTGCAGGCATTCCACTAGGAACAGTAAACAATCCCATTGAATTAATTACCAACTGCTTTCCCCCAGGTCTGTCTGGCTCTCGTGAAAAAGGAAGATTAACAGCAGATTGAACTTTGGTCCACATATAGAGAGCCTGGCTGTCAGCTCTCATAAAGAGAGCGAGGAAGTGAGCAAGCAGCAGGTATATGGAGAGTATTGAACGCATGGAACGTTGATCTTCAGGAGGTAGAGGGCAGATTCAGTAAAAGGGCAAAGTCTAGCACTACTTTCAAGCTAGAGTCATGGGAATCTCAATAGTTTTATTCTTCTAGGAATACAGTTCTGATGCAGGGTTGCTAGTGGTGCTCCATATACTTGGTACAGGATGCAGTTGCTACCCACATTATTGGCAATTTAAAATGAGCTGGACCTAAGTCTAGCCCTCCTACATAGTGCTGAATGTTCCCTAATTGAAATGATATTTCATGACTTTTTCACTCACTTGGCTTTTTCACCCACCCAACTCATAATTAGTTTCCCTTCTGTTACTCAGAATGCTTTAACCGTGTCTCCCTGCAGCTTTTATTTCAACCGACGTCTCAAAAAGTGTCAGCAAGACAAATCGATAGCACTCAAACAACTTGGTCAACATCAAAAGACAAAAACAACTGACCTCTGATGCATTAAGGCAGACAAAAGATAAAATGAAGAAACTGAATGAGGTGATCGCTGTTAAGAGGATTTTATCTTTAAAAAAATCCCCTTTCAGTCGCACGACAATATGAATAAGGATGTTTCCAGAATTATTTGAATTCATCAGGGTATAAATGTTATTTTGATGACATGGGACGTCACGTCTACGTTTTTCCTGACAAATTATTCGCTGAAGACGGCTGCATGTGCGCCTCAAAGATGAATCTCATTTTCATTCACACAAGAAGCTCTTGATTACGTGTTAAAGACGTTGCTCTTCTAATAAAATTAGCATCTTTGTTCATAAATGGATGTGCGGCAGACGCTCATTACTGACAAGACACATGGCCTTTCACCTTCCTGCTTACCCGTAACACTTGTTTTTTTGTCCTAATTTAGCCTTGTTGTGTGTGTTCCAGGTAGAGACCAGAGCACTCCATGTTCTCCACAACACGTCCTTTATCGCAATCAATAATTTAAATGGCTGCCATTGTTTTTCCCCACTTTTTAATTATGCCATCACGCACACTTAAACGCCTCGGAAGTGGCAGCAGCGTGTGGGAGGTTGCCAGTGAAATTAAAATAATGAATAAAAGATAAGGCAGAATAAAGTGCTGAACTGGGGCTCTGCGCGGGTTCCCAGCTGAGCTGAAGTGATGAATCCAGGGCAGAGGCCACGTTTTTTCACTGGCCTCCACCACAGCGAAGATTTGGCGGCTGTGTTGATAATTTTCTCCTTAGTGGGGTCATGGTCAGGTCCTCCGGTCTCCTGGGGGTGTGAGGGGACTTCCTGGAGATTAGATTTTGATCTCTGGTCAGCAGCGTGTGTGATCTGCGGGAATGTGACGGATGAATTCTCCCGGGGTAATCTGGAGCAATATGACGAGTGAATCCACTCCGAGCCACAGTTGATACTGACCTTCTCTTTCTTGCTTGAGTTACATGGTTGGTATGTAAATGATTAGACTGGGCCCCGAAGAAGGGAGTGACATATTTCACAGGTCGGAGGCCACCTGTTCTATTATGATTGCGCTTTGTGGCGCACTGTGGGGATGCAGCCATTTCTAGACGTGTTTCTGTGACTCCCAAGATATTGTAAAGGTTAATGTCATGCATCACCAGCTGGCTTTGGTTCTCACTTCATTTACTGCAACAAATAACGCTTTTTCAATTTAATCTTGTTTATTTGTATGGTTCGTCCCCAGTTAAGGGCCATGATTTTTATTTCCTTGTGTATTTATGAAGACAATTTACTTAAACGATTTAGAAGAGATCTTAATAAAATCAATAGTACAAAAATCTGGGTGAAAATGAGCTTTTGGTTGCAAAAACAGAGTTTAATCATATCATTTGTGTGTCTTGTGTCTTGTATCAGCTGTTCATTTGAGTTCATTTTTGTTGCTTCATCGAAATTCCGTAAGAGGACATCATCGACTGTAAGCTGTAGTTGGAAAGATGATATGAAAAAAGATAATGTTATTTATTCTCAGCAGTTTTATGCAAAACCATGTCACGGCTTTAAATTCAGTAATTACTTTATTAGTGATGGTGGAAACACCTTTTCTGGGCCAGATTCAGATTAGCCTTGTATGTGGGATTCGCAGGAAACAATGCATGCATGCAATCCATCTTAATTTTCCATTGTTTACCACAGTAATGAGTCACTCAAAATGCAAACTGAACATGCACTGCAGCTGCGGTATATTGGCTTTTATTTTGACATAGCCACAGAAAGCACTGACTGTGAAACTTCATCAAAAATAAGTCTACAAAACAAAGGTCATTAATCATTCATTTTTATTATTATTTTTTTTAATTTCATGAGTGAATAATGTTAGATTTTTTTCAGGGAGTAATAGAACAAGAAGAAGCTCTAACGCTCACTTACAAACAGTCCTTTGCGAAACTACAGTATGATGTACGATGATACGCCTGCTGCTTTTTGGTTGTTGCCAAATGACGTCTTGGCAGTAACCATAAAGTTAAATCATAATGAAATGTGTGATTTCATTCTAAAAATAGTTAGTACTTGAGAACATTGTCAATGGCTTATTTTGAAGAGATACCACTAATATTTGATGGGGACATTTTGATTTTTTGATTGATTATTTGAGTTTTATTATTTAATAGTTATTTTCATCAATGAAACTAATGGTAAAGGGACAAATTTCTTGTGACCTTATTTGACCTTATTCATCATACATCTTATGACTACCAATGCACTCGTAAACCCTGTCTGAGGAAACTATGTTAATGTATGTAAATGCCAGCACTAACTTTGCTCACCGTAGCTACAGACAAACTAAAGCATTGAGGCCATTTGCTAAGTGAAGTAACCTTCACTATATTTTCCCCGAACCCAAGAAATTCCACATTATTGAATGATCAACCCTGTGCCTTTTTTAATGTTTATATGCAATAAATTTGCAACAGCAAATCTTTTTAAAAGGGAACAGTAATTGCTTCCTGGATGATGTTCAGAAATAATGTTTGTTTGACGTTGGGCTGGACGACACCAGGAGACCATGATTCAAATCCAGTCGGTGGTTATGGTCACATTTAAAGAGAGAGAGCAGTGTCAGGGAAAAAGATGTGCATTATTTAAACATTTCCTAATTATGTCACTAGAAAATATATTTGCTGTTGTACATAGGGTAATTTATAATTTTGCCTCAAGTTTTCCATATTATGCATCTAAGTGAAACTATCAAGCTTTCTATCAAGCATTTTTTTTAATGTAGGTTTGAGGAAGTTTTAATCCAACATATAGTTTATATTACTGTTGAGACCGAGACCAAAATATTACAGATTACAACTTTATCACCAGTTGAAATAATCTGCTCTAAAATACATAGATAATAATGGAATTGTTGCTGAATATGATGATACGTAAATATGACAACCATCCACGGTTAATGGAAAGAGCTACTCTAGAGGCAAATAGCCTTGATACCAGTGGCAGTGTTTATCACCAACCCATCACAAGGTGACACTCACGGCTGTGCCACCCTTGCACTGGCCTCATGCTGAACTTTAATTATTGTGAGTCGCCTGGAGGAAAAACATTTTTTCTCCCCAGCTGACACAGCACTGACACATCCTCTGTTCTTTCCACTGACTGCCTCTGTCATGCTCTCGACAATACTTCCTGTGTTTTGGGTGGACTTGAACCAAAATCCACTTCCTATCTCAAGGAAATGTCACGAGGTCGCAGTAGTGAGGAGGAAAAGATGGGGTTTTTCCTTTGCAGAGAACATACAAATGCATGTTTACAACTCCAAATGTTTTTGCTGTCAGCGGTTTATTTAGAAAAAAAAAAAAAAAAAAGCCGTAATGGGGAAACTGCCAGTCTGCAGGCAGTACCGTCATTCTGCAGAGGTCATTAGCCGTTTACTCCCTTCTTCAGTTTTTAGCTGATTTGATTTGGAGGATCCTGTAACTAGCATTAAAGGGGAGATGAATATATATTGCTTTGTGGATGGGCTTGTTCCCGAATAACAAACAGTTCCATTGGTACAACAGTGGAGAGTTGAAGTCAGCCTGTGAGAGCAGGTTGAGGACGGGTCCTGGGGCAGCTGCACGCAAGAATATAAAATTCCGTTCTCTTCTCAAGGTCTTCTAAGTGTCTTTTTGCAAGATTTTCAGTCCATACCGCTCATTTTGTGCTCAGGCTTTATATCTCCAACACTGTGGGACAAGCGAGGCTTCATATGCCTCTTCTCTCTGACTCTAGCAGCAGATTATTGTTTACACTATGCACATTCCACTTGTGTTTTTTTTTTTTTTTTTTTTAACTGTCACAGATTACAAGAGCGTCCGGAAAATTCCATGTTTGTGTGTACCAGTTTATAGCAAGAGAGCAACACGGGAATAGAGGTGTGTGTATTATTTTACAAACCTGCATAGTCAATCAGGGATAATCACTTGTGTACGTCGTGGTCTCCTGTTTGTCAGTCAGCACTGCCCAATTACTCTATCCATCATTCAGTCTTTCATGTTTGGGATGCTGTAATGAGTCTAGCAAGTATACGTTTGTCCGCTGACATCTTTGTTTCCCCTCCGTCAACAAATTTGTCATATTTGAGGTTTTTCCTCACATATAGATGAGGATTGCTCGAGCTTATCGGCTCACTTCCGCTGTGTCCCAGCCTCCGACGCAACCCACCTGTTGCTCCTGCTGGCAAGAGGTCTGTGGAGGTCTGTTGATGGCTGTGATATGCGGAGGATTTTCTGTGATATGGAGCAGTGCGTTCTCTGTTGTCTGGAGAGGGATCTGGCAGTTTGCTTTGAATCAAAACAAAAAGGGTATTTTCAGAGCCCATCGGCAGTTTGCGCAATTAATGTTTCGCTATTTGAAATACCAGAGAGCAGAGGAAGTAGGACAGCGTGTTCTCCACTGCAGAGACTCCATCTCCAGCAAAGTTTAATGCTGGTTCCTCGCTGTGGTTTTCAGGAGCGAGTGATTACAGGGCTGTGAAGAGTTTGTGTCATTCCCATTGTCTGAGAGCATCACCTTATGGAATGTGAATTCAGTGCAGGACAATATTCCCTGTTTGTGGCATCATTATTATCCTCACAACCAATGCCCGAAAAAAAGAAGGAAATTTTCATTTTCACGTCATGAAAAAAGCTATAATGTGACCAGTTTGAGTTTTTATTTGCTACAGCAGATGCCTTAATAGCGGTGAACAATAACAGTGCTATTATAAAGTGTGCAAAAAAACAACAAAAAACAGATGGGTTGTCCATTCACACGGCACCTTTGCACACGAATAATCCATCATCCCGTCGCGACAGCGATGAACACAAAGAAAGAAATTGTTAAGAGAAGATAAAGGAGGTCTACAGCTCCCTGTGTTGGAATGTGGATGTTTTTTACAGAGCCGAGCGGACACTGATTGTCTGTTTCACTGATGCGTCTCCGAATGACAGGTCAGACAGCATGAAGAGGTCTCTCTCCCATGACTTATTAAGGCCGTGGCAATACCATTTTCACCACACAGGGAAGGAGCCGTCAGCACAGCAGGCCATTATCACTGATGCCAGTGTCTTTCCAGTTAATTACAGTCATTATGAATTAGAGTACTTTGCGCAGTTAATGGGTTCGATCTTCTAAGTCAGATGACACACTTTTTATACTTACTTTAACTTGTGGCTATTATTGTTATTAATTGTTGGAAAATCATTTATTTAGGCTTTATAGATCAATAACACGTCAGTAGTAAGAACAGCTTTTATATGGTCCCCTTGCACAATATGCTTCTTGCTCATCTTTTAGCTAAATCTGTAATTATTCCTGAGGGCTTATTGGAAAAAGAAACCCATGACCCTAAAAAACACACTCACAATCGAGAATCTTACATAGTCTTAAAGCATAAATTAGGGTACAACTGCTAATTACTTTCTAGTACTGACACAGATTATTAGTAATCAAGGGGATTGACATATTTGTGCAGTCAATATCATAAGGGGGTCAGAATGTTAGAATATCCAATAATGGAATGTACAATTAACTCAAAGGCAATACCTAAACTGAATTGTGCCTGTATCTGTTTTTCTTTTGTTTTTCCTATATCTGCAGTTTTCAATCTTCTGTATTTGTCATAGTTTTAATTACTTTGCATTCCAACTACCAATACAAAATAAAATCTCTTATGGTTTATCGTCATAATTGATTAATTACTATTTGAAAGCAGAAACTAATTAAGTAATATGATAATAAGAAAAATAATGATTGATTCATTCTGATAAGTGACCAGGATGTAAATTTTTTCCTAACCTAAATGATAAAGCATTAATAAGGTTGATATTAGCTGAATAAACGTCTTTGACCGAACATTGATTGAGCTTGTTCTTCGAAGGGCACAATCAGCCTATAAAAAATGTCATTCAATAAGGATTCACAATAACGATACTTCGGACATACAAATTAATTTGTTCTGTAAATGTTCCAATAGACAAAATTACCTACAAAAACAATTACAAAGGCTGAACGATTCATTTTTGTCCATACTGAGCTTTGGAAAGTATACTTGGGTCAGTTTCGATCACGTTACCTGATTAACTGAACTCAAATAAAGTTCTTAAATTACTACTGAATAATGTGTGAAATAAGATTTTTTATATTGTAGCTCTTACTTGAATACGCCCACTTAAACTCCACCATTGGTGTATATCCTCTCTAATCTTGAGGGTATAAGCCAAAGGGGTTTTTCATGATGAAAACCGAAGTGTTTGTCTCATTAAGGCTGATATTACTTCCCGTCGGGGGCCTGGGCGGGTCCCTGGTGGGCGGGACTCTGTGGCTGCGGGCTGGGCCTGCGCTGGGGCAGGTGGCCCTGTTTGGGCCCGGTGGGCTTCCGCTCCCTCGTGCCCCGGTGGGCCTCCCCCGGCTCATGGCTGCTGCTTCTGTGTTCTCCTGCTGATTCTCGCTTGGGTCGGGCCTGCAGCTGTTCCTGAGGTCGGTGTCTCGGGGTCCCTTGTGTTTTGGGGGGTTGTTGGGTGCTCTGGTGGTCTGGGTCATGACCTTCCGGTTGCTTGGGGCTGGGGAGGTTGCGTTGCAGCCTCGCTCGTCAACCACCCACAACATCCAATGGAAAACTTACACATACACGCACACCCACCCACCCACACACACAAACACACACTACACAATGGAGAGTTGTGTAGATGCAGCTGCTTCATCAACTCTACTGGGGTATTCCTTTAGCAATTTTGGTTTCCATTGCAAATGTAATTGTATGTATTTTGGGCACACTCTTTGCTACCACGGTAAATACTATGGTAAATTTGCATTGTAAACCCCTTCAGTTAGTGCTGTTGTTGTTGCAGTAAGCTATAATAGGTATAATGGCGATCATTGCGACTGTTGCTGTCGCTGTAGTTGTAGTTGTTGTTGTTATTGACATTATGGTTGTTGTGGTTGTTGTCGTGCTGTTCTTGTTCCCCAACCCCTCTGTTTTCCCTAACCAGTCATTTTTCTCTCTTTCTCTCCACACTTTTTGCCTCACGCAATCCAGCAGCCATGCCAATAAAGTTAAACACAGATCCCAACAGGAAGAGTATATCAGACTCCTCTGTAGAGCAGAATCTGTTGTAGCACAACAAGTCACCCAGAACCTTCACAGTGCATGACTCAGCTGCTGAACAGGACAAAAAAAAAAAAAAGGCTGATATTACTGATCTATAAATTAGTATTAGTTAACAATTAATTACCATCAATAAAGCTAAAAAACTTATGACTTACTAACAAAATTAGTAGTGTCAGGCTGCAATTTGTCTTTGCGGCTTTGAATTATGCACTAAATCATGTTGGGGGTGCAGAAACATGATGTGGCAAACATCACAGAGTTAAAAATGTTCAAATCCACACTTTTATACTATTTGAGGATTTGGTCAGCTGAAAAAGGTAGCTGATGGAACCTCTTGTCCTTGTTTGTCCGCTGCCTTCAAGCTTTCAGTTTTGAGTTATTTCATCATGTGACATGATGGACAGCATCGACATGTTTGCTTCATGAACGGAGCAGATCTGTCAAGCTGCCAGTCCCCAGCCAACACAGTTAGCTGACTGATTAATTTAGATGAGCTTCCCTTGAGGGTGACACTCTTGTCACTGATAATCGCAGTTTCCTCTCCCTTTCATCCCTCTTCTTTTACTTCTCTCCCTGTGTTTGACCTTCACACCCTCTTCTTACTCCCCCCTGTTTTACCTGACCTTCAGAGCACAAGCACCCCTGTTGACTTCAGCTTCTATAAACAATGTCAGACAGTCGTCAAGCTCTGATGGTGTGACGACTACAGATAAGCACACACAGTATCAATAGCAAATTCACGCTTTATTGCAGTTTAATTATACAGCGGCATTTTTATCATATTCTAAAATGTTGAAATTTTGAAAATGCATTTAAATAACAAGTACATGAAAATGCCTGTTCTGGTGAACTGTTTTGCAAGACAAGCACTGATACACAATCTGCAGTGTGCGGGCAAACTTTAATTGGAGTAGCTATCGTAATTTAGAATCCATTACTGTTGCATTACTCCTTCTTTTCGTAAGTGATAAAAATAATCTTTCTCCAAACGATTGGTTTCCTTTTCCTTTTCTGGCTAAAAGTGAAAACTGATTCATGTCTGAGTGCGCGTTCCACTTCTTGTAGTGAGTCCTTTTTTAATCAGCGTTCTCTTTTCCAGACAGAAGTTACAGTCGGAAAGCTCCTTGAGGGTCGGCTATTGGCCCCTTTCAAAGTGGGGCCTATTATTTCTCCACCAGTCTCCTGGAGCGATTGTTGCTCTGGAGGGATGCTGAGGGCCCAGCTGGGGGTAAATGACAATTCTTTAAGCAGGTAGGCAGGCAGTTCTGCAGCTGTCCTCTTATCAGCTCTGCTGCAAGCTCCACGGTTCCCTGGTAGTGGGCGGAGGGGCGGGGGGCAGACAACATGAGGTGCCGTGAGGAGTGATGACTCACTTGCACTCCTTATCTCATGATGTATGCGAGCAGGAGCGGGTTAGCTGGTGTAACATGCGTCAACCTCACGTCTGTATCCATGCTATTTCAAGGCGTGAGGGTGTGAAACATTACTTCATCAATATATTCCTGCTCATCCTTTTTGAAAAGTGTCCCAGACTTTTGGATCTCGTAGCTCTTTTGTCATTATGCTGTAGTCAGGCTCTGAACACAAAGAAGGCATCAAGGGTAAAACCAGGCATTGCCGCTGCAGGAGCACTATCATTAAAAAGCCCCAATTCTCTCACCCTTTAGACACTGGCTGTCCTTTTATCTGTGTGGCACTGTTGATCCATGTGACTTCACAGTGAGGTCTACCCTTTCCTAATAATTTAATCTCTTCTGCGGTCCAGGCAGAGTATCTCTTCTATTCATGTCTCTCCCCAGGAGAGTCTGACATGCAGCTTCATAGTGTCTGGACTTGAACGCATCCCTTGTCCTTATCGCTCCCTCCATATGGTGACTCTGATGCACTGGGAGGATCGACTATGTTGCCGTTGCTGTGCTGTGTTATGACATCAACAAAAAGAGGAAATGAAATTAGTTTGACACCAAGGGCAGTAATTTTGTGACGTTTTGACACGTTCAAATCAGTCGAAGTCTAAAGGATCATTCAAGGTCGCTGTCATCAATATTCAGAGCAGACTGATTTCTTTCACTTTTAATCAATTTATTTCCCTTCACTCAGTTAGAGGAGATATTGCCAAAGCTGCAGGTTTAATCATTTAACTTTGTTAAATGGAGCGGCTTTATTTTGTGGCTGGAAGAGACTAAGGGATGAGATGACATCCCCTTGAGGCACAAAATGTACGACACAACTCTAAAATTCAATGAATTGCAGTCACATCCCGACTTCCATGACAAAGTGGGTTCCGAAATGACACAGGCACAAAAAATGCAACTGTGAAACTTTAACAGGACGTTAATGTGTCACAGGAAGTCTTGGCCGCACGTAAAATGTAGGTGGTAGGGTTATTTCAAATATTTCTGCGGTTTTGGGAAGTTGCTGCATCAGCACAAGCAAGAAATGAATTGAGCAAAATCACTAATGCTGGTCATTTCTCTGTTTCTCTTCATACCAGACAGACATCAGTGGATGATGCAGGCTGCTCTCCACAACTCACAATGGATATCATCTGTTGGCCATTCCCCTATCCCAAAACCTCCATAACACCTCCTTGTGTGTGAGCTGTGACACCTGGGACACCATGACGCAGACGGACTACAAATACAGCCTGCTGGGCTCCGCCGTGGACGACTACCGCAAAAGGCCCCTGCTCCTACAGGTAGATGACACGCCCATGAACCTGTTCGCCGTCCTGGAGGTGAAACGGGAGCCTCCGAGGCGCTGGAGCACCCTGGGCTGCTTCAGCAAGATCCGGCTCTACAGCTTCCTGTTCGGCCTGGTCGTCATGTTCTTCATCATGGCCTCGTACATTCTGACAGGAGACAAGAAGGGCCTCCTCCTCACCCCTTCGCCCTACCACTTCAGCCCCCTGGTCAGCCCGGGACCTTTTGTTTTCAACCTCTCCTCAGTAAAGGACTATGCACATATCAAGCTGGTGGTCAAGTCCATCACATCCAAGGTGGAGTTTCGCAGCCACCGACAGCTCCCAGATCTCAAAGCACTGGTTAACAGTGAGCCACATGTGAGTATAGATGAAACATGCATCTGTGTTACTTCTCAGGCTGCCTCAGTCTTGTATAAATGTGATCTATTGATCTACAAGCATGGCATGAGTTCGAGCTCTCTTAAAGTGCCAAGTTAAAAGGTGATTCAAATCAGTGTTCGTACTGATCTGCAATCTACTCGTGGTTCAATACAGCTATGCTCTTGGAATTCACAGTGGTTGCAGTTTCTAATTTAATTTACAGAGCTGAAACTGCCCTGAAAACCTTGTATTACACACCAGATAATTGCATATGTCTCTACCATTTTTTTTTCCATAAGGGATTTAAAGCTCAGTGTCATCCCACGGTGTTCCAACACATTGGCCTGCTGGCTTTCCCATAGTGTCCATCTAACCTCAAAGCCTGGTTCATTTCATTGTTAATCCTAATGATAACGGCTTGTGCCGGGACTCATTTTGAAATAACGAATTTCTTATCGAACCGAGAGTGCGGCCACAGGACAATCGATACCGTGTCTGTGGACGGATCCGGCATAAATTATCCTTAAAGTTGCAGTGTTTTACACGCAGTGAGTCATAGTGACACGGGTCTGTGACGTGTTCGACAACACGTCTTCAAAACATCTTCAAATTCGATTATGAAACTATACTGTTTATGTGTTCAGGGGTAAAAGGGGTAAGGAAGGATAACGGAGAAAAAGGAGAATTAACCAAGTTTGAGTTTTGTTTAATTGTCAGATGGTTGCATGTTTTTCACAGCAA
>KV751339.1:1524891-1546914 GCA_001698575.1 Mola mola
TTGGCAACGGAGCCGAGTGTGTCCGTCTGCTGGGATCTACTTGAATGTGGCTATCAGACATCACTGAGCAAAGAAGAATTGATTAAAGCAATCAAAGTTTATGTGAAGTTGCCTAAATGTTTTCTTTCTCCCGAAACTATGACTGAAACGACTGTGTAAAAATGATTATTGTTCATTAAGACACTGTTTGTCTCATGTAGATGACTCTCAGCTATCTAATCCTCTGCAGTTCAGAGCCAACACAACAACAACAACAATTCAAAACATTTTCTGGCTGCACTTTATGTGCATGTATATGTACTTGCCTGTGTCAGTGTGCCTATGCACATACAGAAAGTTCACGTCAAGTAAGCCGCTCTACAGACTGTAGCTTACTGTACACTTGTGGAGAATGTAAATATGGATCCCACGCAGATTGCGACTGCCAAAACAGTAGCCTGCGCACAAAATTGTCACAGAATGTAATTGGTTAAACAAACTGTTGGTTTATTGGGCTGTAAAATAACTGGAAGGTATTCCTCCTCCTTAGCAGTGATGATTTCAGGGCTGTACAAAAGGCTTTGTTTTGCATGTTTGGGAAATAACGTGACTCAATATTGCATTTGCTGTCTTTGTCTTTTTTAGATGTTTTCTGTTGTCCCCCGCAAATTCCTGCCTGGAGTCAAAAGCCCCTGTTGGTATGAGGAATACGCCGGGAATATCACTTCGGACCCGTACAGGACAAACTTGTATGCACGCTACTCGAGGCGCTTCCGCACGGTGTTTCAGCGCTTGAGGAGCACTTTCCGAGAACACTTAATTCACCGTGACGGAAAACTGTACCGCATGCGGTGCCTGCCTTTCTTTTATATCATTGGTCAACCAAAGTGTGGCACGACGGACCTGTATGACAGACTGAGGCTGCGCCCTGATGTGAAATTCACCACTTTTAAAGAGCCACACTGGTGGACCCGTAAAAGGTTTGGTGAGTAAGAAAAGCTGTAATTTGCTAGAAGGCTCTAGGGCAGTCCACCATAATGAGCACCTGAGATCATTAAATGCCTGAAATACACACTACATATACTACAGTGTGTCATTCTGGCAGGGCCGTACCCCAGGGGGCCGCAGAAAAGCACTCATTGTCAATGGATTGAAGGGACGTCAGCCGAAAATGCAGGCCTGCCTGTCGAGTGCACTGTCGTAACTAAATTCCATCATTTTCAGGCATTTCGGTATTCAATTAGAGGCAAAGTCCTTGAGTGAAAACTATGTTAAAAAGCAACTGTTTTGTTTTTTAAAAAACCCGGGTCGAAATGGCACCCTGAATGTGAAATGAATTAAGTGCCTCTGATGCACGCAGTTCAATCTCCTGGTGCAGTTAACCGAGAAATGAATATTCAAGACCCACCTTGTGCTGGGCATGAGAATAACCTCAAACTGTTTATTTGTGACTTGAGAGTTGCTAGCCCCAAATTTACAGCTCTAATGGTGTATCCGAGTTCTTGATTACCTATGCCTTTTAACATTTTAAAAGACTATTGCCTCTTGCTCCCCCCTCCTCCTCCTGTGCACTTCCACACTACCACCAGCCTCCTAACAGGGGAACTTCTCCATCTTGACATACTGTTAGTTGAGCTCACGCAGTGACCGTGCTCATTCAGGGATAGGACTATATGCAAATGGTTCGAGACGAAATCTGCTTCACCACCATCTGTGACACTGAGGATCGTCTCTGTTATGTAAACCACTCGAAAGGAATACGTGAGCATTGCAGCGTCTGAGGCCTCCTCGTGCGCTTTGAACCCACACATGTGGGCGCACCATTTCCTGTACAGCGTCTAGCAAACGCTGCCGTTGCACTCATTTGTTACTACAAGTTTCCCCACCACGTAGACGCTCTGCTTTTCTTTAGAATCTCGTTCTCACTCTGTTTCCTACCTTTGTGTATGCTCACCCTGTACAGGCTTTTTTTTTTTACACTCAATCAGGCATCTACTTCATTAAACAAACAAATCAATTAATTTTATGGGGGCGGGGGGGCTTTTATAAATGGGTTGGTATTTCAGTATGTAGTTTTTTTATTAGTATTAGGAAAATATTTATCTTTTTAACTGGCAGAAATGTGCATATTATTACACAACCACTGGATCGTTTCAGTTTGGCTTTCCGCTGAGTTTGAACAGGTGGAAATATTTTAGTTTCTCAAGAAATAATCAAAACTCTGAAAGTGTAAGGTAAGAGCCGACTTACAGCAGGCATGTGGTTGTGCAGGGGTTCTGCCACTGCGCGATTCTCTTCACCACGTGCATTTGTGTCGTTAAAAGAGCCGCCACACCACCATGGATGGATTCCAAACCGATGGGAGATCTGGCAGTGAGACTCCGGGTGAACTGAAAAAGCCTGCTTGTTCTAAATTTGGCCTAAGCTTTTGCTCCCCAAACAAGGCAAATCAGCCTCCTCAGTACCTACATGCTTTTTGTTTTCTTTAAAACTGAAACAGCCCTTAAGACTCGTGAATAATGGAAAATGTTGGGCAGCTCAGGAGGCAGATGTCAGGGGTTGTGAGTCAATGTGCGTCTGCATTTGTGAGGAAAATATTGGTAAGGAAATGGATGTGGAGATCAGCAGTAAAAGGCAACAGATCTGTTCAAAGTCAGCTGTGATTGCGAAATCGAAAGCGGATTAGATCCTGAATTTACACCAAGTTGAAAGACGCGTACGTACAGCGAGTGGATAATCTGATAATTCTCCTTTAAGAGCAGAGGCACGGCTATCTCATCAGCCCAGCATGTGGACTTCTAATCGGGATTCCTCGCTCCGGAGGGGCCACTATTCTTCTGCTCGGCGAAGACTGATACATTTTGTGTTTCCTGGAGCGGCGGCTCTAAAGAAGACTTAATGAGTTTAATAATTTTACGCATGCTTTTGGCGTGAATCTTGTAGGGTACGTGATTGGCTGCAGTTTTAAAAAATTTCGTCCAAATTCTCACCACAAATATCAAAGGGGGCTTAACTGTTGTAGCCAAAGCAATCCGTTTGAAGTTCATCCAGTGGCTGACTATGCCCCTAATCCCGCTAAGACTCACAAAACCCAACTGGTGGTTTGATCAGTCTATAAAATACTTATTTTTTACGTGTTCAGTCGCGGTTGATAATTATTTGAAGGTCATAAAGCTACAGGATGTGGATGAGTTGTTTGCTTTAATTTCTCTGCCTTGTGCTTGTGTTTTTTTTTTACAGTCTGTGATGTTGCACAGTGCCACTGCTTTTGCATCCCAAGGATATATACGTCCCTCTCAGTTATTGTCGCCACACACTCCCCAGTCTTTCATCTTTGCTGCCACTTTTGTTCCCCCCCCCCTTCTGGTGTTGCACTTAGAGCTGTGCTCTGGCAATCAACACTTTTCTCTTAAAGCCCCCACGGACAACAATTTGAATTCAAACGGTCTTGTTTTATATTTATTTATTTCATTCCCCTCACTGCTCCACTCGTCCAACACGGTGGGAAGGTGGTTTGTGAAACTGAATCAGACCCGTCTCCCATCGAGAGCACGGACCATTTAAGAATAATGTGACGCGTCATTCAAAAAGAGAAAGAAGTGGAATAAAAGAATAGTGTGCAAAGCCCCACGGTGAGGCACACCATCATCATCAGCCGCTTTGAATTAATAATGCAGCCTTGACGGGAGCATTTACCAGCCTTTTATAATCATGTTTTTGCTGCTAACTAGAGAAGAGTGTTTTACTGCAATGCCATCAAAGATGCCGGAGCTACCTCATTATTCTTATGCTGCGTGGATACACCAAAGTACCACACTGATTCTCCACAAATGCCAAGTAAATTGTAATTACACTGCAGACCGCAGCAGCTCAGATGGAAAACCCATGTGCTAGTCAGGCATTTAAAGCATTACACTGACACTGGTTTTTAACTGGAAAACCTGAAATTGAGCAGGGACACATTTCTCCTGCTGTGTTTGGACAGGAACTGAGCTCGGCTTTTATTGGGACACCTTATAAGAGGGACAAGACTGATGACCCTAATGACCTTGTCTAGTGTGATCGCAAACACATGGAGGGGAGTGGGCAGGCATGGATTTAACATATGCTTGATGGATACGCAGCCATCCCAGTGCTACAGATTAGGGGTGGAAGAACACACCAATACCTTGTAATACTGTGCTGTGTTTGCACGTTAGCCCCCTAAGAGCTAGAAACATATTGAGTGAGACATAGTGAAGGAATTACATACGATAACATCTCTGCCACAGATTCAGAATACTGCTGCTGAATATTTGTCGCTTGATTGAGAGAGAAACAAGCTACCCTGTTTCTACTCCAGGCGACGAGATATTTTATCCCAAAAAATGTGAGCATGCGCCAGAGATGTAAGGCTTTCCAAAGACGTGTCCCTTTTGTCTTCCTCCTCTGATAGGAATCATCCGTCCGAGCGAGGGCTTTCATAACCGATACCCAGTGGAAGACTTCCTCGACTTGTTCGATCAGGCTGCCTACCAGATCCAGGGCAACCTCACCGCAAATTCCAGTGGAAGCCCCAGCAAGCCGAACATCATCATAGGTAAGAGAGATGACGCTCAGTTTACAGTGGTGGTTAAAGCAATTGTAAAACAGTGGCTTGCAAAAGTATTCACACCCCTTGAACTTTTCCACGTTTTGTCACGTTACGACCACGTACAAAAATATATTTTATTGGAATTTTATGTGAAAGACCAACACAAAGTGGCACACAATTGTGAAGTACAAAGAAAAATTATACGTGATTTAATTTTTTTTTTTTTTACAAAAATCTGAAAAGTGCGGTGTGCAAAAGTATTCAGCTCCCCTGAGTCGATACTTTGTGGAACCGCCTTTTGCTGCAATTACAGCTGCAAGTCTTTTGGGGTATATCGCTACCAGCTTTGCACATCTAAGCTTCCTACTAAACACTATTACACACATGTTGACTCTATTTAGTTATTAGGTCAAAATTCGATCATTCAGCAATCATCAGGCAACTTCTGAAGGCAATTGGTTGCACTCAGAGAAAAGGGGGCTGAATACTTTCTCCTTCCTACGGATCTTAATTTCCTGTAAAATTACCACAGGAGAGGAGTTTGCTGTGTGAACTGATTAGCTCTTTTTTTTTTAACCCCAACCTTCAGCCAACCTACCTATTAGCCTCTTATTTATTTATTTATTTGTTTATTGTTACGCTATAGTCTTAACAAGGCGTGAAATATCAAATACACGGTGCGTTCATACTAAACAGTCAGAATAAAGCAATAACTCAGAGTGGCATGCTATGATTGGAAGCAACAACGGAAGGAACAACAACGATTTGATTATTTCCGTTCAGCTAATCACAACTCCAGGCCATTGTAGTTGCACAAACATTTCCTGTTGGGCGTAATATCCGCCTTCCAGTGTCTCATCATGTCAGAGAACGGCTTCAGCCCCCCTCCTGCCGCTGCGTCATATTAGTCACCCCGGTCATGCGTCGGTGCTGTAATCTGAGTGTGCTACGTGCGCTCGTCAGGTTGCAGCCAATAGCGTTTTTCTTGGGATGACCCAACACTTGCGCGAAACGTCACTTTGTAATCTCGCCTCCGAGATTACAAAACTGCTATCAATGAGGTAGAGAACTGCTCTGAAGCGGCCACTCTCACTGCCACAAGTGAGTGTGGTTTTTGGAAGGGCCGGTGACTCAGCCCAGAAAAGAGTGTCCAAGAGCTTAATAACGCTGGACTTCATCTTGCTTCACTTAGCCACTTCACTGAAGTGCCGTAGAAAGCAACCGTTGTTCTTTTCGTGTCAAGATAGCAATACTTTGCCCAGGGGGGTGGAGACGTCTTACCGACCTCTGTTCCATCCTCTGTCTGAATATCCTGCTCCCAGCACCTCTGCTTGCATCTGTTTTCGTCTTTTCCTGTCTTCCGAATGTGATCTCAAAGAGCGGCTCGGCCGCAAACAAAGACTATTTGGGTTTTCAACAATGGCCTTTTCACACTGGACCGAGTGTTCGCATTGAGTGCAGCTTTGCAGGCTGCCCTGTTTTGTTTCCCTCTTTAAATAAATAATCCTCGTAAGAGCTGGCGAGTGTGCCAAAGCCACAGTCAGTATTCAAACCATGCCCTGGGAGAGCCCAGCAAGGTGCAGGCATCTGGCCAGGATCTTGGTTTTCTCACTCCCCACAACACCAGAGTCACACCAGTCAGGCTCTGCCATTCGTTTGACAGCGTCTTCCCATGGAGCAAAATAAGCCCTTCTAATGGAAACTGAGACCCTTAAATAAATCAGTGTGCATCATTGTAGGCATGTAACGGAATGAGCAGAGATCCCGCTTCACTCTCACTGTTGTCGTCACAGAAAATAGGTCCTTGTTATCGTCGCTTTCTCGGAGGAAGGGAGGTAGATAAGGCCCACGCTGTGTTCCCTCCAAATACATCGCAGCGTCACATCGCAGATAAGAAAATGAAAGCACAGACACCCGGATGAATCCCTGATATCATTTCTCAGCACAGCCTGATAAAGTTTCTCCTCGCAAACTGTTGGAGAAACAGCTCCCGCTGACTTGTTTTGAACACCATCGCTGGCCGGACTGCAGTTATTCCAAAATTTTGCTTGCAGCTGGAGCAATTACTCTTGCTTGCATCAGAATCTTTCACTTTATTGACTCGCACGCGTTGAACAGAGCCCCCTAGTTGAGTGCAATTTAAGAATTTATCGTCGTTGCGTGAAGACTAGAACATCTTTGGCCTTTTCAGTCGGGCAAAGAAACTTAGACTAGGCCTACCATTTGCAGCAATTTATATTGTGCGCTTTGGAAAAGCCTAAAGGCAGCGGGAGCAGCCTCCCCGGCCTTCCGTGGATCTATCCAACAACCCTTGGGGCAGAGGATGGAGCAGGCATCAATGACAGCAGAAATGACATTGATTAAGTCAGACGCAGCATAAAAAGGAGGAGCTGGGGTGGAGGAAGCAGGAAGAGTAAGCAGTTCAAAGCAGCTTACATAGTGCACCCTGTATGAGAATTGCCAGTCGGATGCATAGGAGGGAATCAGCTGAGCTCAGCTCATTTAGCTGGAATTGTGAACTGAGCTTGAGTTGAACTGAAGCAAGTTTTCTCGTTTCTTATTTTTCTCCCCATGTTAAATTCTGTACTGCGGATGTCTTTTGACTTAAAAACGTGCACAAGGATTTCACTTGCAGTTTAAAATTGATACAAATATCTTCATTGTAAAGTAAATACAGTATATATACAGTAAATACAAAATCTCCAAGAGTCGGCGATGGTGTCCTAAATTGTGTTTTGTCTGCACAACAGTTTAAAGCTCAAAAGAAAAGACATTTTTAATTTTAAATTATTTCTCATAAAAAAGTAACACAAACTCAAATTCAAAAGGCTAGATTAATTGAATAGTTGCCTTTTTTTGTTTGAAAGATGACATAAAGAGTTAAGTGACGCATAAAATACTTGACAATATTTTTTTTATTTTTGAGGACGTAAAAAAGAGCAAGAGAGGAGGAGGAGTAAGAAGGCACACGTAATGAAATTAACACAGAGCTTTCCCAATGTGTCCCAATAAGAAAAATAACCCTTTTTCAGCCCACAACAGACAGTGAAATACTGTACTAAACATGTAGTTTCTAAAACTGTGACCAACGTCTATCAGACAGATATAATTCTCTGTTAGGATTAAATATACTGTGTATTTTTTGATGTATAAGCCAATGTCTTTCAGCTCCATGTGAAGTGGGGGAAGATGAGCACCTTTCCGTAACAGAGCAGTGCATTTACTAGCAGCATGGCCGTTTTGAGATGTATCTCAGAAATCACATTGACACATCAATCACTCAACAACTTGTATCAGTTGTAGTTTCAGTAAATCTGTTGCTTTAAAGAAAAAAAAAAAAACTTTAACTCTATACTTTATAAAGATGAATGCAATGGCAGTGATTGAGAAAAACTCGAGGAATTGACACACGCATGTGTTTTGCTTTGACGTTGCATGATTGCACATTGTGTTGGTGTGTTTTCTGCAGGAGAAGCCAGTGCGTCCACCATGTGGGATAACAACGCCTGGTTGTATTTCTATGACAACACAACAGAGGGAGAGCCTCCCTTCCTTATCCAGGACTTCGTGCACGCCCTGCAGCCTGACGCCCGCTTCATCGTCATGCTCAGAGATCCGGTGGAAAGGTGAGAGCAACCTCTGTTTCTTCGCCTCATCATTGCAACTCCACGCTTAAACTGCTGCAATGAAGCAAATACAGTTCTGAGGCATGCAATGTGTCTATCGCACTGCATATACAGACAGATACTTCCCTATTTATGGGAACAGATGTGTTTCCTTTCATTCATTGTGGTTGTCAAATATCGAACGTGCAGAGACTTTCCTGCTACGAGTCTGTGAGGCGATTTCTTTAAACCTTAAACTGGAAAAGCTGATTTTTAATACAGAGAATGTCTCAGCTTGTGAAATTGCCTTTGCCCTACTACTAAAATACATTTTCAGTATCAGAAAAGAATCTTTGGTAAAGTATAACAAGGAAAGTGTGAAAAAGTATCATAAGCCGCTTTTATAATATCCACTTTTTCACATTTGTTTATTCACTGCCATGGAAATTGAACCCAAGGAGAACCAATCCTGCTAGTTTATAAGTGGAACTGTGGGGCACGTTAGATTGGTATTATTCACAGTCTCTCCCTGTCTCAATTTATTCATAAATCCTGTCAACTCCAAACTCCATTCTGAAGCAATATTTATCCAGTCGTTCAAGCAAAGAGGGACTATTCATTTGTATTTTATAAAGTTTCCTCCCATTATTACTTGTGCTTCCCTCAGCTGAGCCACGCTTCGCAGTTCCTCCTCCACTTTGCCACTTCGTCTTGCTTTTAAAGGACACTTGCCTGCCTGCGTACACCACTTTTCTTTGCAAGGTTCATATCAACTACATCTCTTGTTTATTTTGGTCAGTAAAGAAAAAAAAAAAGTAATAAGAGCTGATAAAGGAAAGCCAAGACGGGTATATTTTTAGACCACATTTAAAAACAACTGATGCTGACCAAAGTGCTCTGCAAAGGGATAAGACATAGCCCATAAATAAAAACAAAAGTCAGAGAAGAGATAAATGTCCAAACTAAAATAGAAAGATAATGAAAGGCAATAAAAATAAGACAATAGAGCAATAACAGGGTAGCCTATTCTGGATTCATTATAGCAGGTATTCTTATAGAATAAGATTGCCAAAGGTAACACTGCACAATAATGAATCATTCATCAACCACTGATTATTTTCTTTGTCTTTGTACGTGTTAAAAGCAAAATTTCTGCACCATAGAGAACAGTTGCCCTTAATTGTTTAGTTCCAGGTTTCAGTTGCTAAACGACATCATAGCTGCAACCACAACCTTCACGGATGATTGTTCGTCTCAACGTTCTACAGCTGGAAACTGTCATCATTGCAGTCACAGCCTTTTTTTTTTTTCATTCGTTTGTTTTTTGTTTTTTTCTTTTTTTCTAAACTGTATTAATCGATCTTGTGTTGCAGCTGGAAATTGAGATTTTTGTGAGTTCCACAATCTGAGTTAAAACCTACAAAACAATGAGTGACAGATGAGCTTTCATGTCCAGATTTGTTCACAGATTGTCTCTGTCTGTCTTGCAGGCTCTACTCCGACTACCTTTACTTTGGAATTGTCAACAAGTCGGCAGAGGACTTCCACGAGAGGGTGTCAGAGTCGCTGCAGCTGATCGAGGGGTGCCTTACGGAGTACACATTGCGCTCCTGTGTGTACAACACCACTGTCAACAATGCCTTGCCAGTGAGTATACCCTCCCCCTCCTTCGACCTGCAACCCTGCAGCCCGCTGGACTGAAGCAAAGAGCGTACTAGCTGAGGGGGAGAAAGAAACAGAAGGGAGTGAAACGGACAGATGGAGTGAAATCCACACTTCATTAGCACATGCTAAAGCTTGTAGGACGGACTTTATAAAAGGGATTGGCAGCACTGTTGAACCACCGCACAGGGCAGAATGCAAAGCCTTCCTTTGTGGCAGAAAACTTAGTTTAAGCGTGATGTGAACAGGCAATTCAGGTACTCCCGTCCGGCTTTTCCCATAGTTCCTAGGGGCAGACTGGCTGACAGGGAGAGGAGGGGCCTGGTCTTTCTTATATCTAGAGGTATTCCTCTCCTTGACAAGCTTTGTGACAAGCTTTATGGCCCTCTGGTTGCACGCTCGCTCTCTGCCACTGGCCTAATCGTCCATCCGCTAATATCTCTTCAGAGCTATCAGACCATGTGAGAATCATTCCATCTGTCTCCTTACAGCGGCCCCTCGTGTCTGTGGCTTCCTGATACAAGTCATAAAGCTCAGACTAGAGAGAAAAGAAAAATAGACACCAGCATGAGAACGCAATCGGCCTTCGCCGTTGTGCCAAATTTATTCAATAAAAGAAGATTTGCTTTTCCGACTCTTAATAATTTATTCAGAAATGCCATTTTAATTTTTGCTAAAGAGACAAAAGCACAGAGATAATTCCTTTCACAGTAACAAGCTGTTTTGTTAATGCAGACCGTTTTTTAATTGAACTGTCATATGGCCGTGGAAAAATACACCAATCAGGCCACCTTCACATTGCTCTCACAGAATCTGTTCTTGCAGCATTTATTGGATTTTCAGGACTGTTTGTAATGATTTTTGTAATTTTTCATTCTATAAAATATCAGAAAAGAGTGAAAATGGTGAAAAATGCAAACCTTTAATCCTTGAAATTGCTTGCTTTTGCAGAGCAGCAGCATCATATGAGGGTATCAAGCCAATTCATTACCTCAAAGAAATGTCTTGGACGGTGCTCGGCCATCTCTCATTGATTTGTCTGTTTCGTGCGCTCAGGTCAGATTGCAAGTTGGCGTCTACATTGTGTACTTAATGGACTGGCTGACTGTCATCCGAAGGGAGCAGATTCTGGTCCTAAGGCTGGAAGACCACGCCTCTAATAGGAAATACACGATGCACAGAGTCTTTGATTTCCTTAACCTGGGTGAGTGAGCAACACATCCGGACACATGACCTTGTGTGGAATCATTCCCTGCGGGCGGCTCCGATCAATACAAACCAGATCACTGCGGACGATTATATTGGTGTGACGTTAAACGCCCGTCACTGATTATGAATATTATCTGTGTGGGGGATGGATGCACCTTTCTGAAACAGATGGCGATTAAACAGTTTGATTATCAGCCATTGTCATACCAAAAAGGCATGACAGCAACATGATTAAAATTTTCACGCCCATAAAGAATACCAGCATAGAAAAGGTCCTCCTGCTGTTGGTGAACAGCTTCACAGAGTGAGAAAGATTTAAGAATGTATTTCAGCCAAATATGTCCACAATTAGAGTAAAAGTACTCAGTGGAGATAAGGGAATTTCATTAAACATTTGGGTAAAGATCACTAACTCTGAGAGGAATATTAAATATCTGTATACATAGGAGGTAACAGCCCAGTGCAGCAGTCAACTATAGCTTTTGCCATGTAGTCTTGAAGCACTCTCATTTACTTCTGTCTAAGTGCTTCATCCTACAGTAATTGCCAGGGTGCAATTACCTCCCAGAGTGTCAAACCTCCCCAGGCTACTGCTGATACACCGAGTGCTTTACAGTGATGTGTTTAAACTCTGAGATGGCCCAGAGACACAGGAGCATGCATAAAAGATAGATGTGTTGGTGTTTTACAGGACCTCTGACAAAAGAAATGGAATCGGAGATCACAAGAAATCCAGCGTCAAACACCAGGAGGCCGGCTGACAAGAACCTGGGACCTATGCTGCCCATCACCCGGGAGATCCTGCGCGACTTCTACCAGCCGTTCAACGAGAAACTGGCCAAAGTGCTGCGCAATGAGTCCTTCCTCTGGGAGAACAACTCCAAACTCTGAACAACCCAGCTCCCCTTTCACTTCCATAAAGAAAACCACTCATGTGTCAGCCAGCGAGTTTCATCTCTCTCAAGTGCCCATGGAAATCAATGTTTCTTATTTAAATTATTTTTAAGTTATGGAAGCAGAGATTAATCAAAGACAGAGAAACAGCACAAAGGACTGTGGTGATTCGGTGGTGGTGTGTGTGTGTCTGTGTGTGTGTGAATAATGACAAAAAGAGATGTTGGCAGGACTTAATGTTTTTTGTGAACAAATGTACAAAATTAAATAGTCAATTTAAATATATCATAGCAGAGTTCTGTGCTGTCTTTTATAAACTAATTAAGATAGTCCACCCCCACAGAGTTGAAAAGATGAAAAGTACTGCTAAAGTTTGTTTTTGCAGTTTTTGTAAGACACAGCTTGAATATCAGTGTAGATATATAAATGACCAACAATGATCGAGCGTGAACGAATGAGCGTGAATAGAATCACAATCAGCGTTCAAAGAATCAGGATTTAGTAAAGCAGCACTGCCATCTACTGGACAACCTTCGTAGTTGCAGTTTAAACATTGGCTCCATCCGACACTAAGATACGAAGACAAAATTGAAAAAAAAAAAAAAATGCTCTTTTAAAATGGCAAACCCCAGACAGTGTACAGTATTACTCCATGAATGATTTGAGATTATATGAGATGAAAGGGGATTAGAGTAAATCCAAAGGAGATTTTTTTTTCCCGGGTGAGGTTGCATGACCCGTTTAGCGGGGGTGAATCCATGTAATAACACCGATTAAGTCTTATTTATAATGTCCTCTTCATTTAGTTCAAAGGTTGTCATAAACATGTATAATTCACAAATCTGTGATAACATTTTCGAGACTACTTAAGTGGCTGTCAAATTCAGCAAATTAATTTAGTTACTGAAATGAACACATGAGACAGAGACATAACAGAGAGATGCATAATAGAGAGATAACACTGTACAAAGCAGCGATCACATGGTTTGAAATACATCAGAAACGCTGCTGGACAACTAAAGAAAGTGATACTTAGACTCTGAAATACTGCTTAAGTTGGAGCATACCCTTTCTCTACACCAGAGGGCTCACAACACTTATCAATACACTAGTACAGCTGGGGCAGTCAGTGGCTCTAAAAACAGAAAAAGAGACGCATCAGAAACATACAGATGATGAGAAAAGTGCCCCAAACAGGGAAAATAAAAGTGAGAATAAATACCAGTAGTCATGTCTGTCTTTTCTGGCAGCCACAAGCCATCCTCCCCAGTCTTCACATCAAGACAAACTGACCCAAATACCACTGGAGAACCATTCATAATTATGAGAGAAGACCCGTGTTCTCACAGAAAATCTGACTGGCAATAAAAAGTGACTTCAGATTATTTGCATATTTTGTTTGGCGCTGGATGGTCCGATTGGCTGGCTGAAGGGGCTCTGATCCGATGAGAGCCTCCAACAGACTTCAATTTCCTCAGACTTTTCGAATATTACAAAAGCTTATTTCATCTCATAGACTGCGCTGTATCAGAACACAGTGATGGACACGAAACTGAACAGCTGCTGCTGAGAAAAGTCAAGAAAGTAATTTTCCCCGGCTATCACTATTTCACATCTCATTGCATCGTATCAGTGTTGAATATTGCACTCGGGGCACTTAATGGGAAATGACAATATTTTAGCCGTCTGGAATTAAAGTGCAGTTCAGCTTCCAAGTTGCGTGGAAATGATTTAATTATAGTAAAACTGAGTTAATATCTGGCTTTAGCGTATTCATTGGCTATAGAGGTATCAGCATATGGGTGGAGTTCAAAAAATATCGGTGCAGCACAAAAAATGAGGGAAATATTTTACTGTACATGTTGAGCACCTTTAATGCAAATGCAAATCACATGCAGCGACATGGGACACGTGAAGCCAATAATAATTTTATTAGCGTCAGATAATATTTCAGTGCACAGAAACATGCCAAATTCTGATATTAAATCCATCCGAGCCCATTGTGGTTGGTGAAAATATGGCCGTGAATGTGGCTGCTTCTCCTCCAAAAAACACAACATTTCATAAATGGACTGAGTGCACAACTAATGGCTAAATAATCCACATTTTCAAAAAATGATGCAGCAAGCAAGCAAGTAATATTTATAGCTTAAACAATTCGGCCAGCAGCAGCAATACGAGAAATGGCCTAATTCATCATCATAAATTAAAAGCATGGGAGCTTTGCAAAGCGTCTTCCAAACAACAGCCAAAACAATTTCAGCCAATAAAGACGGCAAAATGATTCCTAGGCGCTCACAGGCCAGTGACAATAAATTGGATTAATATGCCAGCAACATTAAGAGGAAGGGGTAAAATGGACTGAATTTTGTGTGCTAGGTGAAGCGTTGCATTAATTAGCAGCGAGGACACAACAAACAATTGGCTAGAAGATGTTTCCTGCTTAGATAAGGGTACAGTGTGGAGGATTCCCCCCTCCCCCCTCAAAAAAGAAGAAAAATAACAAAAGCAATGCCTCTCAGTCACGCATAAAAGCCCAGTAGAAGTGTGTGGTGGCGCGTTTTTCTGAAATATCCTTGGGGGGAAACAGACACTAAAGGGAAATTTGAAGAAAGCCTTGTTCTTTATGCAACAGAAAAGTAGGTTTTGCTTATTTCACCACAGCTAATGGCTCCCAACACATCAACCCGAGGCACAGAAAGTTGGAGAGAAAGATTTATTCACTTCAGCAACATAAAACATTATGAGTTACTGATCTAATGGCATCCATGATATGAACTGCTGCAAGCCTCCGTCACTCCGGATGGATCCTTCTTACTCGGTAGAAGATGCCAGCAGCACGGTGCTGGAGTCCCTAGATGGAACCGGGGCATTTCAGGTCACATTTATGGTATTCACAACAGGATGCTGGAGGTGGACGGGGGAAAGTTTGTCCCCAGGTCCATTGTCAGCTCTCTGTCAGCCTGGATAAGCTTCAGCAGGGAGGACTCTCTCTCTCCAGCATCTTTCACCAGCACTTTTCACTCCTCATCGAGTCTCTCTTAACTCTTCAGCTCCTCCTTCTCTTCTCCATTTAACCCCCTTTGCCAGATTAAACTTCAATAGGATCTGCTTGTTGCCAGTCTTCTTTGATTATTTGCCAGGGTTTAAGACCTTGGACAATCCGAGTTGGGGTAGAAAATGCTCTCAAGACCACCAACAAAGGGACAACAAAGAACCTGTCAGACAACCTGAGTCCAAATGAAGAAGTTCTCTCTTCGAGTCTCAGCGTTGTCAATGATTAATAGAACATTTGATGACATAAGAAAGAAAGATGACCAATAAAAGAAAGGTTGGTGCAACAAGCATTTGCTATCCATCACTCTGATTGAGTGCTGTGATGGCCAGCCAAGCGAGCCAACGGGAAATGCAGGAAACAAACAGGATCTTTATGAAACTCGCGTCGCCTCCATTGGGGATGATAGTTCGAGAAAATGACAATAAGGGGGATTATCCCCTTATATCACCCTTCCAAAGGTAAGTATAGGATATTAAGAGGAAGTACTGCAAGTCCTGTGGCGTTGTCTCGCCAGACATTTGTGGGATATTATGGGTGCAGCCCAAAACATCTGGTTGTGATATACAGCGCTATGCAGTTTTATCTCGGTTGGATGCACATTGTTGAGACAAAAATAGTCCACAGCAGGCTTTGTGACATCTGATTGCATTGCTTTCTTCACGTAAGACTGCTGCCCAGGCTCTTCAGAAACTTTACCAATTTTGATAGGATGTTCTTTAAAAGTCAAAATCTTTAGGAATATTCAAACTTGGGAAGTGTTTTGAATTACACCTCCTGGTTCTCTTAACCACAACTAGATAAGAGTTCATTTATGCATACAGTTGACATTCCAAGCCGGATGTTTTGTTCTCTGTGTTTCTAATTCCCATTCCTGGCCCCTCTTGCCCTTGCTCTTTTGTCATTGCTCAACAAGGTTTCAGGGTTGTTGCTCTGCATTAGCTCTCACCTCAGACTCCGGCCAAGTATTTCCCAACAGGGACAGTGCAGAATTCTAATGTGGGTACATCAGTGCCTGTGTGGGAGCCCAGTTGCGGTTATAGAGTGTGCACCGCAGCTGTCTGGTCAATATTCGGAACACAGCTGACATTATTAAACCCATGATGGCGTGTTAAAGAAACCCTTGGTGTTCCAGAGAGGGATAACCCCTCTGAGTATCACTTGTGTGTCAACACCGAGGTTACAATTCAATTTCATGCTTCTATCAGGATTCTCTCGCCATTCAAACTCCTATTAGAGACAAACATCTGGGCCGTTTTGATGACATCCCGCTGGAACCTGCCCCAGCCTCAGTGAATGTGGACAAAGAAGTGGAAACACAGGCACTCAGGAAGGGAGCGTTTTCAGGGAGGAAACTGAGGGCGGCTGTAGTGAAATGCATCGGGATCCAGGCCACGGAGCAATGAAACTGACATTGTTACTGAGCAGCTTGACGTCTAAGTGTGTGACGAATAGATAAAGAGCTTTTTCATCAACCAAAGGTCTCCAAAGGGGAGGCCATCTCAGCGAAGCCACTAACAGCCACAGATTGTCCAAAAATGTTGGATTGTGACAAAGTTTCTGCAGGGATCATTAAAATACTGACAGTAAAAAGTAGAAAAAAACCCCGAAAGTAGGTTGCTGCTAGAAGACAGATGTGCAAAGAAATTTTTCGTCTCAGTTGGCCTGAGCAGCATCCTGTCCCCATGGCAGGTTATTTTTCACATACAAAACATTTGGATCTAGTAAGTGAAAGTATTTTCAGCTAATTTTCAACTTTCATTGATCATGACACTTAAACCCTGCATTTACAGACTGTAAACACAACAAACAAGCAAGTGTGTATACCCAGAGGATTTGATGCAACATTTTGTGGCCCAATATTTACTCAAATGGGAATTAAACAACATGGCTGTCAAATGGCCTGTGACTTATCAGTTTATAAAACACTTGAGCAGCTGGTTGCTGGCGGTACTTGGTTCTGTGTAAACTACCTAAGGGGGAAAACTTGCAAGCCGCCAGTGTTTGGCTGAGGTAGAGTCTCAGTTTGTCTGTCACGACACATCCATATGCCAAACAGCATTTTTTGCTGTCGTCGGCTGATGCGCCGAGTCCTTGGTTGGGTGTTATGTTGTACTGAACCTTCCCTTTAGTGAAATGGGTCAACGCACCAAGACTCGCTCCCGGCACATCCCTTCCTGACCCACAAGGTCTTTGTTTCTTCTGTCAGCTGGGCAAAAGAACAGCCCGGTATTTGATGACCCGGCACTGAGGCTCTACAATCAGGTGTCTTCCAAACTGTACCTTTAATACGTAGAACATTTAGGAATAAGAGAAGAATCCATAAGTACATATGTCAAATATTCTATCCCTCAGTATCACAGTCTACTCCAATGCCTGAAATGCCAGTTTTCCTAAAAAATGGTTCCTGAACATTAGGTTCCCAACATATCATATATGTAACTGCACTTATTTTTTTTTATAACAAAACCATAAAAGAAAACAAAAAAACAACTTGAAGTGTTTTACCAACTGGGACCAGGTATAAAAACAAACTACAAAACCGAACTCTAATGAAACGGCCTCACATCACACAAAACAGAGAACAGTCTCACACCAGACTGTCACCTTTACTAACAAAAATATCTAAAATCCGCATGAGCTTCAGACGGCAAGAAAAAAACTCCCAAAAAACCTCCTCCTGACTGTTTTGTGGTGTGATCCTGCCAATTGATCAATTTTGAGCACTGACTACATTGACTACAATCATAAAAATGACGCAAGTCTTTACTTTACCTACAAAGCAAGTCTGGATTATTGCCGAGTTCCGAGAATAAACAAGAGTATCTTCTCGGAATCGATATAAGCGTTCTGAGAGATACATGAGCGACCACAGACCTCAAGACTCAAAACATGCTGCTCCGCATGTGTGCCAGCCTCGCAAATTGACCATCGCCCCATTTCACACTGTTTCCATGGACACAGGAGAAACACTGCAAAGATCCAGCACTAGCCTTTTATCTTCTTCTCTGATCAGGCAGTAATCAGTGAGCTAAGTTTGGAAGTGTGCATGCAACAGGAAGTAGTGTAATATAAACAGATTTGGTGGTGTGTTTAAAAATCCATGACATTGAATGCGAAAGGATGAGACATGCTCATTCTTTGTCTGTGTTATTCAGTGTTTCATTACTCCGAGAAGTCAAACAAAGACGGTTGCAATGGCAAAAATTCTGACATGTTTGTGTTCCAGTTCAAGGAGGAACAAGTTCGACATTGTGGATTTGGATTCCCCGCTTCATGGAGAAGATCCAGCCGCAAATAAAAAATGGACCTGCTCAAAAAAACGTAAATCATATTCTGGGGGTGTAAATAAATAAATGAATCAGTGTTGTCCTCATCAAACTGTTTGTCTGCATGTAACTCCTGCTTTCAGTATTCATTAGGGATATTGACCACAAACCAGTTTAAAACTCAGAAGGTTGTATTTGATGGATGATCACAAAATCGGCGTGTGCGCCTACATTTCTGTCTCTGTGTGAGATCACGTACACACACATTAATCAGATTCTCCCCCCATAAAAAAGAGAACATGTTTTTTTTTCAAGATGCTCTGGGTACAGTCCTGACTTTAATCCATGCTATGTGTTTAAAGAGCATAGAGGAGTTGGTCTGTAATGTTACATTGGCCTCTGCATGTCTCACTTTAAAGCCTGTTTGTTACTAACTACATGCCAGGTGTCAGGAAAAAGTCACCTCGCCTCTTCCTACTGAACAGTACAATACCATTATATGCTATGTTATTCTTTCCACCCTCTGATTTCCAAGCCAGTGTCCTTTTTCATCAATTACAAGGTGCCAAAGCGGAAGCAGCAGGGTGGTATTTGACACTGAGCCTCTAACCTGTCACTCTGGGGCTCTGATGTCCAATTAATGAGAATTCAGCCAGAGAAACACCCTCTTCCCCGACTTAAGAGATCATATTGAGAAGCAGGCGCCATCACTCTCCCACCTTGGGTGTTCGTCGGTGAGACAGACAGCTATTGTCACAACATCTTTACCTCGAGCAGCTCCGCACCACTGAGCGATAAGTTAGTGTTCTGATGTTTCACAGCTGTTTTTTGTTTTTATTACGGTAATATTCTGGGTTTTACCGAATGTATGTGCAGTCAGTGTTTATCAAAGCACGTTATGAAAATCCACAGACCCTTTTTGTAAGCGGTTCCGTGTTGGAACAATATCTGCTCACGGTCAAGAGGCTCATGCTCATGGTTGCTACATCATGGCAATAGATGGCAGCGTGTAGAATAGTAGAAAGAAGACAGACTAACCAGCAGAGAGACAGAAAGGTAGATAGATAATTGATATTGATGGAATTGTACAGGTATTAAATAATTATGTGTTTATCTATTAGCATTAACTTTCCCATGAAAATTTAATCTTTGGTCTCTATACATTCCACACATGTTCAGAAATGTTATGCACAATTCAATTCTTTGTGTTTTCTTCTACAAATGTCTTTGTTTATACATCTTGTATCTACCTGTATACATAATGAATCAGTAATTAGGTATCTCCAACAAAATTGTTAGCAATTTTTATTGTTATACATGTATACCCTTTTACATGTAGAAATATACTGTATGTATACATAAACATGCGCCCACATATACCATAATATGTACCATCTGCTTCAAGATTACAAACATCTTTATAATTCATATCTCTGATTTCTGCAACTCGCACAAAAGAGCATAAATGCTTAAAAGGCAACATACGAGTAAGAGGAAATATATGCTTTTTTGGTTTTGCGTTGAAATGTCCCTTTAAGCCACATCAATAGTGCAAAAAAAAAAAAAAAGGAAAAATCCCTCAAACTGAGATCTGTAAATGGCGGTGAAGGGACTTGTGCTCCTGTGCTGTTTTGCAGATCCTCGGAGTCATCACTTCTGTAACGTAGACCTGTCTCCACTGGCATCGGGGCGCAGCGTAATCAGACAATTCTGACACTCGGAGAGTATTGGTTGTTTGAAGTACATTAAAGGAACCAAGTCTCAGAATTTAGGATACTCAGTGTATGACTCATGACTCCCAGACTCATGAACATGTGTGTAGTCTGGAGGATCAGTGGGGGAACAGGCTGTGCCAGCCAATCATGGAGCCTCTCAAGCCTCTAGCTGTCCACCTACTGCAGCTCTTGTTCTGTGATTAGCCTGCAGCATCAGCCTTCTTCAGCCACCACTCAGAAACCCTTGCAGTCTCAGAAACAATTCTTCCATGGAACCTTTCTGAGCGTATTTCTGTATGCGCTCTCTATCTACATCAGTTAGGCACCAGCTTGTTAAGAGATTATTATCTTTGTTTTATTTTTCCTTGCCTCAGGTTGATGAAATGTCAAAAGCCACCCTTAATACTTGTGCAACCCATGAAATCCCACTTCTCCTTATCAATTCTCCTAAATCAATTAAGGCCAGGACTACTGCCAAAAGCTACTTAAATGCAAGTGATGATACATCCGTGGATGGAAAACCCTTATCTTTTTGTTTTGGAAAAAAAACCAAAGGGATGAGAGGATTTAACTTAAATTTAGATCCTCAGTTAGTTTGAGAGGTGAGAACGGGATAGGATGAACTTCACCAGGAGCGGGCAGCGCTGATGTGACGAGCTGTGACACACGAGGAGCCGCTCCATGGCTGTGTTGGAACTTGCCCACGAGCTCCAACTGAGTTTTTCTGTTAAACTTCAGCTGCTTGTTAATGAGTAAATTATTACAAGAACGGCCTCTGCAAACGAGGCAGCTTGAAGAGGATCAACATGTTAATTATCTTTCCCACGCAAACAGACTTGATGTTAGCTGATACTGAATGCAGTAAGTACATTTCCACTAAACTTTTTTTTTATTGCTACTGCTTGGCCTATTTTGTGCCAGCTGTGATTTCAAACAAACCCCTACATGGATCAGGAAACTTTTCCTCTGGCTTTCTTTTGAATGCACAATTTGCAGATTGGTTAAGAAAGAGCTGTTTGAGTAATTGTTACCTGATTTTCTCTGGTTAAAGCTGTGCCTCTCCCACATGGGCTGGGAGGACATGTTGATGAGAGAACAAAAAGATTTCAATCCTTATTTCCCTTCAAACAGCAGTAAATATAAAAGTAAAATGACTGTATTGTGCGAGCAGTCTGGACTGGTTTGAATCTGAAGACAAATAAAGGCAGCATCTAAAAGAGAGAACTGTACCATCTGTCTCCCTTCCTCTCCTCCGCACTCCATTTCACCCTCCCTCACTGCATTTTTCCCAGGCTGAGCTGTCCATGGACCCTCTGGCTCCGCTGCTTTCGTCAGTGACTTGGAGCTCTCTGAAAACTTTGCGAGCTGGGGTGGGAAGGGAGAGGAAAGGGAGCAGTTGATGGGACGCAGCACGACGGCAGCAGCAGTCTCCTCTGGAGACGACATCGGGATCCTCGGCTGGAGATAATCCCCTGGGTCATGACAAGACAGCGCCTCAGCCTCCTAACCCCCCTGGCACTGCTGGGACTTCTTGCGGGCCTCGCAGACCTCGGCCACAGCAGCCATGCTGGCGAGGATGAGGATTATTACATGCAGGAGCTGCTGACAAGAGATCAGTACAACCAGGTCCAAACGCTGGAGAATCCTGTGGCCTCGGTACCGGAGAGGCATGTGCACCCCAGCCAGCGAAGCAAGAATGTGCCCAAGGGGAAGGCAGAGAGCAGCAAGCAGATGAGTAAAACCCCAACTGATATGAAATCAGGTAAAAGAACTCTTCATACAACTTGGGAGAGTGTTTCCACTTTTTACAGCTCCAGTCTCAGGCTCTCCCGACTACACAGTCAAAACTTTATCTAAATCATTCGCAAAATCATTTTATCAGCATAATGGACAGTCAGTCAGCAATGACTTTTGTGTGAATGCAACATCTGAGCTAAATAACTAAAGCTGTGAAAAAGTTTTAACTTTAGGAGTCAGGGTTGCCACTAGATGACAGTGTACGGCTTATCATTTGAGGTTTTGATAGTCAGGTTTGGATTTTTCAGTAAAATAAAAATGAAAC
>KV751339.1:1565680-1578376 GCA_001698575.1 Mola mola
GTGGCCATTTTCATAGCACCAAAAAGGAGGACACTTTGCAACATGAAGTCTTCTATTTTGGCATTTCTGTGGTCTGCTTCTGCTTCAGGCAGAGTCTGTGCCTGCCGGTGCCTTTGCTGCATTCAGTGCCACTGACCAATGAAATATCAGATACTTAGTTGACACAGCTTTCATTACATAATTTGTTAGATCAAAAGTCTTTACGGTATTAATACTCATACAAAGCCTAATTATTATTATTGTTATGTATTGTTTTAATCAGGTTTATTTATTTATTCTGAACAATTAGCTAAAGACTAAAATGAGGGCGATGTCAAAGGAAGCGCACATGAGAGTTTGGCTCAGACTGCACCAGTCGGTGGATATATTATTTAATAACTGGACATGACCACTCTGTACTGTACATATTAAACCCTTAAATGTAAAAATTTTAATATTGCAAAAATTGCAACACACGTATATCACCTGTGTATCGCAAACAGTATTTTTTAGGCTTTTAATAAATATGATTTTTGGTTTTTTTTGTTTGTTTGTTTTTTTTTTTTACCTCTGCAGGATCTAATTTGAACCCTGTGTGTTAGGTGAAAGCTGCAGTAAATTACTTTCAGGTATGTTTGGTTGAATCTCAGCATTGAGAGCTAACGCTTCATTTTTTTCATATTCCGCAGCTTATGAAGGTGGTAAATGAAATGTGCCCCAACATCACCCGGATCTATAACATAGGAAAGAGTTACAACGGCCTCAAGCTGTATGCCATAGAGATTTCTGACAACCCAGGAGAGCATGAAGTTGGTGAGTACACGCGAGGAAACGGTGCTTTGATGCAACAGCATGTGATCATTCAGATTAATGTACAACACTAGAGGACACTTTGTTCTTCCATTGTGTTCTTTCCCAGTGCTGGCGTACACTTCCGCCACTGCAGTGATGGCATATTTATCTGTCTCTCCCTCATCTGTCCCTCTGGACGAACCTGTTGACCAGGTGAACCGGAGTTTCGTTACACGGCAGGTTCCCATGGTAACGAGGTGCTGGGGCGAGAGCTGCTCCTCCTGCTAATGCAGTTCATGTGTCTGGAGTATCTATCTGGCAACCAGCGGATACGTCACTTGGTGGAAGAGACCAGAATCCATCTATTGCCATCTGTCAACCCCGATGGGTACGAGAAAGCTTTTGAAGTGGTAGGTCTGCGAGACAGCTCTAAGTGCCCCATATCACATGCAGACCTCTGGTGAGAGCAGTGCCTCTCTGCTTGGCAGGCCCTTCACTAGCAAAAGCAACACGTGTTGCAGGTGCATACCAGAAAATTGGTCAAGATCTGGTGAAAAATAGAAAATGAACAGTGCACGCGTTGTGCAGTACGACTGAAATGAGTTTGCATGGGCCTATATGGCTATAAAAGACCCACCTGCCCACCCTGTGCTGTTGGGTCAGAAGGGCGAAGGTCTGACAGATTAAAGGAACACTAAAACAGCAATACTCAAAGAGAAATGGCATAGGTCAAAAGCAATTCTAATAGTCCTTGGCTGTACGGTCAGTGACATCATGTCATTTAGTGACCTAATGTGTGATCGAGAACATATTGTAGTGAAGTTAAGCCAAAACTGCACATTGTATCTAATTTCTTCTAATTTGAATCTGCATGTTCTGCTTTTTCAGCTCAAATAATCCCCTTTTATCCTAGTTGATGTAGTAAGTGAAGCTTCATTCTAACCCGCTTCTCTACACTGTTCAGTAGCTTTTGGCTTTTTTGGTTCCTTGGCTTTACATAGATTAAAGCTGTTACAATAAATGAATTTTGCTATTATCATTTGCAAAAGAATTTCAAGTTCAAATTTGTTCAGTTGATGTCACTATTAATAACTATCAATAAATGTCCTATTGTCTTTCTTTTCCTTTAATGGGTTAAAGGGTTCAGAGCTTAGCGGCTGGTCTCTGGGTCGATGGAGCAGTAATGGAATAGACATTCACCATAACTTCCCCGACCTCAACTCCATACTGTGGGAAGCCGAAGCCAAGAAGTGGATCCCCCGCAAAATGTTCAACCACCATGTGCCCATCCCAGAGTGGTATCTGTCTAAAAATGCCTCGGTGAGTCCGGCTCACTCTGCCAGACACACCTTTGTGTCACATTTTTAACTAATCTAAATTTCGACATCTCTGCAGGGAAATGCATTAAGTTTTCAGGTCAGAGACGCCAGAATTTCAATAGTTAACCCTTTCAGTGTTAACAATTTGAAATAACATCTCTATAATGTGACTGCAACTTTACAGATGTGAAAAAAATCTATGACTTTGTGTCTTTGTTCTACACAACACAACACAACAAACAAAACCCACAATGAAGACTATCTCCCTCTTGAAAAGGGGGAAAGCCGCCAACGCAGGGGTGTCAGCGTAGTCTAATTTGGGAGATACGGAAGTGTCTGCTTTTTGTTACGAAGGGGCTACGAGTGAAAATACACCCAGTGATCTATTTAAAGCTCATCCTCATGATTGTGTTGACGTTGCTGTGAACCACATATGAGTCATGCAGTCTCCAGAACAGCTGCTGCAGCTACAGAGCTGGGATTCCCATCTGTGCTCAGGAAGCTGTGAAAACTGTCCTCCTCGCCTCACTGGTGCTTAGAGTTCAGAGGACTGATCCAATTATATGAGCCTGCAGGGCAATTTTTATCACCCTCCTGATTGTGTCATGCTAATGGGAGTCACTGGATGCTGCTGCCTTGCTGCCTCTTGATGAAAATTTGTTCACCTTTTATACGAGATATAAGCTGAATTAGTTTGCAGCATGGGAGCGTGTGGACAGAGGGAGCAGCACATCGCTCCCTCTTGACAGCATCATAGCCGTGAACTTGTTTTCAGCATGAGGGAGTTAATCCAGCAGTAGTGAAGTGATCTCACAAATTACGTTATCCTCTCTCGTGTCCCGCCTGTAGGTTGCTGTGGAGACGCGGGCTCTGATTACATGGATTGAGAAGATACCCTTTGTGCTGGGTGGTAACCTCCAGGGAGGGGAGCTGGTGGTGACCTTCCCGTACGATAAAACTCGCTCCCAAGGGGTGACCAGGGAGCCGACCCCCACCCCAGATGATCACATCTTCCGCTGGCTGGCCTTCTCTTACTCGTCCACCCACCGCCGGATGACTGACGCCAGCCAAAGGGTCTGCCACACGGAGGATTTTGCCAAGGAAGACGGCACCATCAACGGCGCATCCTGGCACACCGCAGCTGGCAGTCAGTGTCCATGACCACCTGGGTGTTTTCTCACTGATCCTAACACTGTTATGCTGGTTTTCTCTGCTCAGCTCTGAGCCTTTGAGCTGTAGCTCTGTCTAGCACATCTGCATATTCAGTACCAAACTTCCTTGGTGGTTTGAATGCCGTTTATTAGGTGGAAGCCTGGTGTAAGTATTCAAATGTAGACAAACAAGAAAAGGCAAAAAGTGAGGGTGACTCAAATCCATTTCAGGCCTAATTATCGCCACACACTCTGGCCAACAATTGGATAAAAATGGCTGACCTCAGCTGACTCTGGCCTACAGATACGTTTCTCTATTTTTGGCAGGTATGAACGATTTCAGCTATTTGCACACCAACTGCTTTGAGTTGTCGATGTATGTGGGTTGTGACAAATTCCCTCATGAGAGCGAACTGCCTGAGGAGTGGGAGAACAATCGTGAGTCTCTTCTCGTCTTCTTGGAGCAGGTACAGAGGCAAAGCAGCCCCCGCAACTCACACAAACAAGAAAAACATGTGCATACACAAATAAGCCACATAAGAACATTTTAATTGTTGTTATTGAGCTATTTTTGACTGTTTGTTTGTTGCTGTTATTCTTCTCACTTGAGTAATGACTAAGATTAGTTTGCTGTCGTTGTCTTAGTACCATACGAGCTCACTGCAGTACTGAAAAGAACTGATTATAAAACACCTGAATAGATTTTAGGTAAAACTCATATGACTTGTTATTCGATTTTTGAATGAACTCAACACTCAAATCTGAAGGTCAGGCTGAACATGAAGTTTGGGAAAAAGAAAAACAGAAAATCCTTGATAATGACATGAGTAAACCCAGCAATATTCCTTGAATTAATGTTTAAATTTTCCATTATGTTTGAATAGATTCATACCAATTATAGCATTTTAAGAAAAAAGGTCTCTAAAGGTTCTTAACTTCTTAAAGTTAACTTTAAGTTAACTTTAAAAGGTCTTCTTAAAAGGTCTTATCCTCTAGATGAATTAAACCAAACAAGGCTAGATTCTCAGCCACACTTTGATAAGACTGACACACTTGTCGGCCTCTCCAGTGATGCAGAGGTCCAGAGGTTCCCGCCACGCGTTGCGACGCAGCTCTGTATTTAAACCTGTAATCTGGCTCAAATGAAATGAAATGATAACGCGCTTTGCTGTGAAAGTGAACATCATGAATTATACATTCTACCCTCACATCATGCAATATTCATTGTGTTGAATTATGAAGTAGGTGTTGATTTGGGGGTGGGCGGGTTGGAAAGGGGTTAATACATGCATATGGTACATTGGTCATGCTTGTCGCACGCAGGTGCATCGTGGGATCAAAGGGGTGGTGAAGGACTCACAGGGACGCGGAATCGCTAATGCCACCATCTCTGTGGATGGCATCAGCCACGATATTCGCACAGGTACAACAGATTGGGAACAAGTACGCTATAATATGTACGTGTGATCTCTTTGTTAGCGTCTGATTTACTTCTTCCTGTCACAACTGTAATTTCATGTGAGTAAACTTCGATTTTGAGTCACTCTTCCCGTGAGTTTGTAGTAGTAAACAGTGGAAACAATGCAGCTGGTGGATTTTTAGCCGCCTGACTCAATTGGGAGTCAGAGCTGGTATCTGCTCTGAATTTGACTATTGACTGTGTGCCCTCAAGGCAATCCCAGCTGAAGCCTAAAAAAATGCAGCTGTCAGAGCCAAAGTAGTTTTGCACTTGGAGCATGAAATCGAATGTCCAAAAGGACATTACTATTTCCTCCATTATTATTCCTGGCACTAAGTATAAGTCACAGCTTCCTTTTGGAATTCTTTCTGTTCTCAGAGGAAGAATTGAAGGTATTTATTTTTAAAATTGTACCTTCCCAGCTGCTTTGGATTTTGCTATGGAGCTGTATTCAATGAACACAAATTTGCACATCAGTAGATCCTCCAAAGGTTCAATCAAGTACAGACCACCTAGACTAGACTTCATTCGCTCAATAGTATTTTTTGTGAAAGCATTTCCCCCTGCCATCCTGCCATCCGAATGTGAGTAATGCGGACAGAGATGTCCACGTGTAACTGTTCAGACTGACTGTAGAGTGGCAGCAGAGATAAAGCTGCCTTCACATTTCATTTGTCTGGGTGGTCGCTCGAATGTGCCAGTTGGGCGGCCGCGGATGAGCGAAAAGAAGCAACCCTGTCGTCTTTTGTGAGTGAGTTAAATTCCAGCAGAGTGTCCATGTTCCGGGGTCACACAAAGTCAGCTTGCTGCAGGGAGAGACCGAGAAAATACAGCATGACGAAGCAGGGCTATTTTTAAAAATATTAATAGAGTGGAGAACACCTCGTGTTGCAAAACTAGAACACAAAGAACTGTCCAACTTTTATTTTTGGCTTAATATGAAGGCTTTTTGTTTTTTGTCTCTGTGTATTTTAAAATAAAATTTTTAGGATAAGATGTTCCTATTGCTGCTTTTCAACAATTGTGATTTAAATGATTTTTTTTGGTGATAATTGCAATTTCATTTAAATGCTCCCTTACTTAAATCCTTAATGATACACTTAAGGGATCTTACATCAAGGAATTTGAATTTACTAACTCACTGACATAAGGAAAGATAGACAACACATTTCCACCTCCTCTTACTGTACAACAATGCAATATTCACAACATGAGTGCAGCCATCTTGTACTGACAGCGTCATTTGGAGCCATCTGTGCATTAGTGGTTGGTCTTACACCTGCCCACCCAGTCGTGATGTTTCATACTGTTTATAATGCAATTAAAACCAAAGTGATCCCAAGATATAGACTTGAAGGGAAATCAGCGTGAGCAGAATTACCTAAAATGACAGAAATCTTCTTTAAGAAAACTTATTGAGGAACACTCTGAATTGTTAGTTTGGATCAAGTCCTACCTAAAATATTGGCGGAGGAGGGGCTTATGACCTATACTGGAGCCAGCCACCAGAGGGTGATTGAGATGCTTCGGCTTTATTTTGGCCAGCTCTCATGTCTTCCTTCTTTATGAAGGGTCTATGGATGTAACCAATAGCTAACCAACTAATAAACTATTTACCTTTTAACACTTTTTTCATTTTTTTCCACATCTTCAACAGTTGATCAAAAAACCTTAAATCTGGTAAATCTATGATTTCACAGCGTTCTTCAGTGCAAAAAAGTGTGCGTTTGTGTGTGTTTTCAGCCACTGATGGCGATTACTGGCGCTTGCTGAACCCTGGAGAATACAGAGTAACAGCCAAGGCCGAGGGCTACAGCCCCATCAGCAAGAAATGCGAGGTGGGCTACGAGATGCGCGCCACCAGGTGCGACTTCAACATCACTCGCACCAACCTGTCACGAATCAAAGAAATCATGGAAAAATTCAACAAGCAGCCCATCAGATTGCCCCTCAGGCAGTCGCAAGCTCGCAGGTCCAGAGAGAGACGTCTGGGAACATAATGACTACACAACGAGGAGGGAGGAGGAAGAATTAAAAACAAACATCTGCTCTGATCAGACTGGGGTGAACTCCAAGCCTGGGTTTGGATTTCCATCAGATTCCTCCAGGGAGTCAGTGGAATTAGCGTTTGAAAATTGAAAATGTGGTTTTATTTAAATGGGACAGTTTGTTTCTTTGGAATTGCTTCATCCCCAGACATAAGCTCTCTCTGTGTTCACTGTTGTCATCTGATCTTCTCCTGATATCAAGTGTGTCGTCGTGTCAGAGGTTACGTTGATCTTTTTGACTCCTAAACAACAATGTATACTCTAAGTACTGATGTTGCAGATAAGGGAATATAGTCACTTTTTTTTCAAAATTTTTTTATCATCGATTAGCATCTAATTTTAGCCACTGTGAGCAATGGTCATGACCGTCATTATGTACATATACTTGTTAACTTATGTAACACTATTATGTTGTTATGTAAACCTTTACAAAAACTTTATTACTTGCACTTACAATGTTCTTCTTGTTTTGCTCATTTCTTCAGAAAAAAAAAACCAACTTGTGGACTCAGTGGCCTTTTGTGTGTCATTGATAAATAGATTTTTTATACACCCCTGCTTTTGACAACATATTAAATAAAGACTATGTTTGCAAAAAGGAAAATGGTTCAATTGCAGATGAAGAGCTTGCAATAGGCAAACATCAACATATATGTACAGATACATGTAACAGGAAAAATCTCAAAAATGTACAAAAATGCACCAAAATCATTTTGTTTTGAGATTTGATAAATACTGTGAATGACAAATCAATACATATTTAAATCCTCCTTTAACTTTAAAATGATATTCAGTTACCAGAGCTTTTTTTTTTTAATGTATATAGAATCATCACGGTCAAACTCAAAGCATTTGCAAGAAGTTGCCCTTTTGTGTTTATATTCATGTTTACATTGACTCCTTCTGATTAAGCATCCATAGTGGTGAATAAACATCATTTCATTCCCATAACTTTGCTGTAATTGCTGTTAATGTTAAGTGTCATATTTGATTTCTAGGGTGTGCTTGAGGAGGAAAGGCTCTAACTATCCGAGCTCTGCTTGGGCTTTTGCAGATCGTCGGCTTCCTCTGACAACATAATCAGCTTTCCTCCTCTCTGGCCAACGTGCAATGGGAGGAAGACCTCAGCCTCTTTTCTCCTCCTCTAAAAGTTACTTGTCATCATCTCAGAGCACTGGAGATTTCAACATATATCAGAGCTCGTTAACATCCACATGCTTATTCTAGCTCTACATCCTAATCACGGCTTTGACTGTGAAATAGAGGGAATGTAGTCACACAGCCTGTGGGTTGTTACGTATGGATTCACAGGTTTTAATCTACTCATCATAAATGCAAGGACATCCAAAGATAGCCACTGATTTAGCTGCTGAAGATAAAACTTCATTTCTTGCTGTCACAGTTACTCTCATGATCCTTCCAGCAGAGAGAGAGACAGAGAGGTGTCAATGTATTGTTTTTACACAAAACATTTAGTTCTCTACGGCTGCGTCAAGCTCACAGGGGATGAATGTCTATGTCAAGAGATAGAGAACAGTGTTGATGTCGTCTCAGTATCACTGAGCATTCGTGTGGACTGTGCAATAAAATTTTGTGTCATGGATGGATTGGGGTTTACATAGGTACTAGGTATTAGGCTAATTCTGACCTGTTATTAGCACTACAGAGTAAAAATGAGAGGATCTTCACCGTTATCACACGTCGTCCTGTAGGGAACGCCAAACTTCATGACAATCCATCCAACAGCTGCTGACATGCATCTTATGCAAAATTAAAACGACACTTATAGTCATGAAACCTCAAGTCTGGGAAGCATTAATGTCTGTAAATATCTCCAGACAGCTGACAACATTTTATGTTACTAACACATAGCTATTTAGGTTTCTTATCCATCTGGAACATTTGTCATTTTGGGCCATTTAGTGTATAGACATATATTAGAATAATCCAGACTTTCCAGGTACGGTGTGTCAGTAACAAAGCACTGCATTTATTGAAAAATGCAAGTTTGTGAGACTCATTAATAAGACTAACATATGGTGAGCAGACAGCCTCAGTGAGTTAAGGCGGCTGTGGCTTGTGGTGCGGTCGGAGGAGGGGGTTGTACAGTGTGCAGGGCGTGCTGTGCTGCCGCTGTGGCCCGCGATCGTGATGCCGTGCAGATGTGTGGGAAGACACAGGCACCGGTTGACCTTGCCAGCGGTTGAAAGGCCAGTGCTTCCTCAGAAGTCGATCCAGCCTTTGAAGTGTCAGAGCGCCGGCATGGGTTTCGCACGAGTTGCCATGCAGTGTTGGTAAATCAGCTCTTAACCTTTGCTGCTCCGGAAGCCTCTGACACACAAGAGCCTCTCTGCTGGCGTGCTGCACATCAAAGACGACAACCAGATCACCAACGAAGGGCCTGGCTGGACGAATTTGTTTCAAAGATATTTCTGGGTTAATGTCTGAAGTTCAGACACATTACACAATGATCTGTTTTTTCTATTGTAAGCAAAAGGCAAAAAATATTTAGAATATTTTGTTTCCAGTTATACAATATTCAAACCCTTGGAAATAATAACATTGCAGTTACTGTAATTTTGTTGCAGAGATGTGTGGCGCCACTGCAGAAACAAAGTCTGATGATCCATGAGCAGTTGAATGACTGGACAAGGTTCTAAAATGGAAAACATGTTGATTACACAGAAAAATGACACAATCCACACTCATATTAAAAGCATTCCTTTCACTATGCTGTACTGTCTGGGTTGGATCTTAGTTAAAAAAAAAAAAAAAAAGAGAGAGAAAAAGAGAAAACGGTGGGCAGATTTATTACATGAAACTTAACTGGATTTGTTTTTCCTGGTCGCTAACAACAGCTAATAAACTGGAATATCTGTGGAAACTCCCTAATGGACAAAGAGGCAAAGACGGAGAGGAGAGAGAGTGCTAGAAATCCCAAAGAATTAATATTGAACAGGTGAGACATCCAGTCGTTCATCAAACTGTTCAAACCAACATTACTAGCTGATTAAACCTACCTAAGTACCCCGTCAAAACAGCCTAATTCTAACATTAAAAAGTTAAACTCGGGTTAAAGAGGAACTACAGTATATTTTCCATCTAAGCTCATTTTTATGGTCTCTGACCGTTTGCTAAACACATCTATTTTCAGGATGAACCCATTCCTGAGTTTGGATGCTAGAAACATTTACCCTTAAATAATGCTCAATTTGGCCAACAGCAGCTTTAGCAGCTTACCACAGCATGGAATAAATTCTTTGCCTCGTAGTTGACGTTGCAATTGACTGATCGTGCCTGGGGTGTACCGTCACATAACAGGAAGAAGAGAGTTGAAAAATGGGTTGAAAAATGACAGACAGGCTTTAGCGGTAACCTTGTTGATGAGGTAATGGCCAACTAACACAGTAAGGAACAAGCAGGAGCTGCAAGGAGGCCAAAAAAGAAAGTAGCAAACACATGTTTGTTTCTGTCTCTCAGTGACAGTGGCGCCAACAATAAGACAACTTAGAAATTCTTGGGGGGAAAAGGGTTGTCTGTTTCCATTTTAAACAAAGCTCGGGGATTATTACACTTTTATGGAGGGGAAAATGAAGAGGTGCAGTTGAATTATTAGCCAAGCTGTTTGTTGTATTCAAAACACAAAGACAAATTACGTTTTGTGACACTAGACTTAAAATGAGGAATCACTCAATGCAGAAAAAACTCTCCCTGAGGGTCAAAGCAGTTGGCCATTGAATGAATTAAAAGAAGATCCAGGATAGTTAAAATGAGACGAATCCTGTAAACCAAGTAAGGAGAAAAAAACCATTGGCATGAGCAAGACAGAATTTCCCAATTAGATCATTCACGATGCAAATGCTGAATGTTTTTCATGTTTAGTCAAACTGAGGCGTGAGAGCCCAGTCCTTTTAAACTGCCCCATGCAATGATGATGATGATGATGATGATGTTTTCTGTAGGTAACCAACCATCTCGGTCCGCCAGCAGCTATCAGAAGACGACACAAAGCACACAGGACACACAGCTGCTCCATACAGGAGCTCCAGATTTGTTAACTTGTGATACATGGGAGGTTTTGAAGAAGAAATTTAGTTTGAGGACAAAATGTGACTATAGGAACATGCTGACTGAGTACCGATTAGGTACAGAGAGAGAGAGGAGCACATGGCTTCATGTTCTTTTAAGATGAATCATTTACTTGTGGAATCTGTAGCAAAACATGAGGAATGTTAGGACTTCATAAAGGGAACAAGTGTTATCTATCTATCATCAAATATATCAAATACACACATTTTCACACTTTTGCCTTCTGCTCAGGCAGAATTTGGGTGGAGCTGTGTCAAAAATAGGACACTACATTTATTAAATTGGAACGCGCAACAAATCTAACGCTGTGAAAGTACAGTGAAGTCTAAAGATCAAATAAACATTTGGAAAACATTGGGAAAAAGTGCGGGTTACTGTCAATAAAAAAGACATTCAAACCATGACTTTTTTTTTTATTTTTTATTTTTTATCTCACTTGATAAAGGGTACGAATCTCTTTGTACTGTGGCATCTGGCATAAATTACAAGGTGCAGAAATGCCCGTTTTGGTCATGCTTTCTTGGAATATGCTGCCTGGTTAAGTGAAAACACCTGTGTGGGTGAATCTGAGTCACAGATGTGTGTGTGGTTGACCTCTCGTATTATGCACTCCGGCAGCAATGACCCTTTAGGCCTTTGCAGTTGAACAATAGTATATTGATAAATACTGATGCCGACAAAGACTAACTTTGCTTCAATGTGTTGTGGTTCAGAAATGTTAAAACCTTAATGTTTTACAGATTAAAGGACTCTGCACATTAATGCAGGTGTTTTTGAGAAATGATCTACATTGAAACGAATTGGAGAAAATTTGCTGTGTTGACTGGATATGGAACATTTTTTCAGGCATTTCAGTGTTTTTGTATATATTTGTCCTTGCGTTACTTGCGTATTTGCAACATGTTTGCAGTGGTATTTTGGCGCTCTGCAGCCCTCATTTTCCTCCGCACATTTCAAAAGCTTGTTTTGGACTGAAGCTGCAGCATGATTCTCTTATTAGAAACATTCTGGGCTGTCTTAGTTAACGGACACAATATTGCATGACTGACGCCTGCTCTACGGCACAAGTTTCATTGAAATATGTTTATTTAGATATCCTAGCCAACAAACAAATTAAACATTTAAATCTCCTGCAGCAACAGCACTTCAGAGCAGCACGCTAACAGTCATGTCAGAAAGCGTGTGGTGACATATGGGAGAGAAACAAGAGTACATGCAGAATAATAAGGACCACATGCTTTTGTTTATTGATATGAATCAGGCAGATGGGGCGTACTCAATCACAAGTTTCACAAAGTTGCATGTTGAAAGGAAGAGGTTGGAGTTTGGATGACCCACAAAGCTACAATTATAGTCTTAACACCGAGTCTAGATAAATGAGTTTACATTAAAAAAAAAAAACCTCTTTGTACCTGTTGTATTAAAATCATCGAAAAGCACGAACTTGGCTTTACAGATATTTCTTCTACATTGTTTCAGTGAATGTCAGGGGCGGGAGAGTCACTCTTTTATAGCTTTGAAGTTAATCTCTTTTGATTCCAGGTCCAAAGTCGGAGAGTTATGAAGAGACAAACAACAAACATTGGCTTTCCGTAACAAGGTATCCACTTTTCACTTGGAACTGTGCTTTATTTCTCACTCAGTGGGGGCAGTTGACCGAGTGGGTTGAGGCAAACCATGATTAAGCTGTGTATTACGGTCATTGCCGCCTACCTGAAGACAATCACTGGCTCAGGGAGTGTGAATCAGTGTGCAGAATCTCAGTCATTTACAGCCGAGGCCATTTCAGTCGGCCGCTGATGTTGTTTCATTACCACCTGCGCTGCAGTGTGAACGGAAAAATCGCCTTCCTCTGGCTC
>KV751339.1:1578406-1606672 GCA_001698575.1 Mola mola
ACAGAAGTTGTATCTCTATTTTCAAACTGTGACTTTTTTGCTATCTTGCTGCCCCACACCGATCTGTTCCTCAACTCCAACGTGGATCACAGATGTATTTAGGGTTCTGATTTATTGATCAGCCACTTGACTGGGATTCAGGAGAGCACTTTCCACATCTTGAACCGTATCTCAACATATGTCCGCCTAATATAGCTAATATCTGTGCCATCGATCTCCACAATGGTACATGAACACATAAAACATAATTGAGGTTATTAAACATATTACCCAGTGAAAAACTTCAAAAGCCTCATGGGAGATGGGGAGCGGGACAGACAACATAGCTGAATGATTCAACTCTATACAATACAGTATAGTGCATATACATTTTCAAAGAATGCTGCAATGAAAATCGTATTTTGACCTTTTTTTTTTAGACTTATCATGACTGAAATAAGCAATCATGATCATAGCTTTCATTTTGCATTTCACCAATATCAGGCAATTTTGACGATTTCACAGGGATGGCACTTAAAATAATAATAATAATAAATAAAAATTACCTTTCTTAAGCATCTACTTGTAGGCTTTCTTCTTCTTCCTGGGAATCTGCGTCTGATTCAAAAAAACTATGGCTGAATTATACCAGTGTTAGAACTTGCCAATAGGCAGCGTATAGTAGACTAGTTTAAATGTCGGCGGATGATGGCGCAGGTAAGCTCGGGGGCACTTCAGCTGCAGGCAGGGCAGAGCGGGGTGGGACAAGGGGGTAGGTGGGAGTGGCGGGTTCATAGATCCCCACAGCCTAGATGAGGCAAAAGTATAAAATCATATTTAAGCCATTTTGCATACTTGAGGGGATTTTAATGAAAAAGGGATAAGTATGTAATTTTATGGAACAGAAATGAGTTTGTAAACGTTTAACCAATGGTTAGAGCGGGACCCTAGAACTTGATCTGTCACTATTCGTTTCAAACAATTTCCTAAGCACTGAAGGGCGAACAAAAGCAAGGTCAGAAAGTACATTCTCTGCCGCGAGCCTGTTAAGAGTCTGTTAAGCCGCGTACAGCCATAGACATGCACTGCTGTTTCCATTTATCAACATATTTAGCATGGAGATTTTGTATGATTTGCTACAAAACGTTTAGGATAATGTTTGTGTATTTTCTTACGGACTACCAGCTTATACATCAACATTGCAGCCAGCGCACGTGTGCACACCAACAGTTACTGCACATGTGCAGTCCTTACTACAAAACTTGAAAAGAATTACCTTATTACAGCCAGTTTCTGCCCCTTCTACTATTTACGTTGCAATTGGCTTTAAATATGTTACTATCAACTAACCTGGGTTACGGTTAAGGTTGAGTCAAGGTTTGGGTCAGTCTGCAATTTTCAGGGTCACGTTTACTTGCGACGGCTCCTCTTTTACTGATTCATTGACACCCGTATCTCCATTTTCTCACATTGACACAGACTCCCAAATTCTGCACAGCTTTAATGACGCACTGTTTTACATTTTTCTGATGTCAGACAACATTACGAAGTAAAAAAGTCTGTTTTTTCTGAATGAATGCTGAAACTAACAACTTTAATCAGCTTTGTGTGGAAATGCTATCTTTTTTTTTTTATCTTATTGTATATTTATTGAATAAAAAGGAGAGACACTTTTCAAAGGTGACTTTATGCAGGGCAGGCAGACATAAGCAGCACTACAGTTCCTCACGGTCCCTGCACTCCACACTTCACGCGCTCCATTTCTCCCAAAAGAACTCGAATGGACTGATTGCACAGCAGACACTTTGACTTGTCACAGCAGGAAAACCATAGGGGAACTTCATAATAGCTGAATTCCATCAAGTGTCGTAACAGTGACAGCCTAGCATTCAGTAGCAGGACTTCCTCCACTCAGAACACAGCAATTACTGATATACCTGGGAGTTCTCCGCTCTATGGCATGTCAACAAGTCCATTTATGATGAACTACGTGATGGGAGCTGATAGTGGGCCACCTGCCTGCACACTGATCCCAGATCACGTCTTTAGTGCGAAGAACCAAACCTTGGGCATCACAGAGAAGGGCTTCCTGGAGAATCTGAGCAACCGCAACAGTAACAGACAAAGTTGGCAAAGTCTACAATTTACTTTAATCATTGTGGTCAAAATCTGGGACGGTCATCTTTCCCATTTCCACCAACAATACAATTACCGTCACCATCAAAACCAAGTATTTGCATCTTATCATCATCATCATCACCTATCCTCATTTCACCAGTTATCGACTCTGACATTTTATTCATCTTTAGCAGCAGCAACATGATCATCGAGCCAGTGGTTTAATAAAGTAGGAGGTACGTAACAAGAACACATCAGGCAGTCAAGTCAGCCACCATAAACAAAATGAGGTATATTACACTTAATTCATTAACTGTGGATGAACATTAGGGCCACATGTGAAAAAAAAAAAGTCAGAATTTGAGAAAAACGAACTTTTTTTTTTTCTCAGTTTTTTTCCCCTTCACTAAAATATTGCGGCCCCTCATCCTGTTCCATACAGAGTCAACTATAAACAACATTTTTTAAATTTGCATTTAAAGCAGCACATTCTCTAACACCCCCAAAAAAAACCCACCGTGTCATCATAAATCACATGTACATATATCAAAAAGACACAAAAATAATTTTCACGTTAGGCATTTATCTAAATCCATCAACATCTTGTTTAGGTTTTCCACCAATAACCGTTAGTCATTATTCATGAGAAAAATAACCACGTCAGTGCAAAACATCAGTGAGAAATTACCATGGATACCAGAGTGAGGGAACAGACATACGTAGGCGGATTCTAAATCTTTTTTTTGTCAATGAACAGAAGTCAATAAGGCAATGATTAATTATATCTATACTGTTCAAGATAAACAACTATATATTACAGAATTTAAGGCATTTGGCTGTCTTGGAGTGTCATACAGTACTGCGCAATGCACCATATATCCAAGACAACCATTTCTCCTCTGTATTAGCAGAAATCCTTCATCTCAAGGACTGAAAAATACAAACGGAATCATTAATATTTTCTCCAATGTTTTCAGAAATAAAGACCGCGGCTACTCATGTTTGGCTCACTGGGCTTGATTCTATTGGCGCTAACTGTACACACATATAGAATCTCACTGTATATGCAGCCTGCATGCATTGTAAACCCAAATCTCAACTGCACATTGTAAACTGAAAAGAACGAGTCTATAAATAAAATTCTTGCAAATTCGCCTTTTCAAAGGGCTTGACGCTGTGGTATCTACAGTAATAACAAGTGGAGCCCAGTCAAAGGCCCTTTGACACCAGGCTGCCTGTCTTCTGATACAGAAAACAAACGTATAGCACAACATTGGAGTGGGTTGGGTAACACTTTGCCAATCAAAGGACTCTTGGGCTCAGGGCCTGTATTCAGGAAGTACCTGGAAACTACTACTGCACAAAAATGGACTCAATTAGCATACATATTAAGTATCTATTGAACACTCTTCCCATTTTATACAAAAAAAAAAAATGCCAAGAATCTTTCTTCAAATCACTACAAATGCCATTTTGATTTTCATGGATCAAGGAACTGTAGATGATATTTAGTCATACTGATGTTTCTGGGAAGCCAAGCTGCTCTGGAAATGAAAAGAATGAAATTGGAGCTGAGTTATAATAATAGCATTGAAAGCACATCTGCCACATTACACTCTATGCACCATCTATTCAAGCAGGCACAGATTTCTAGTTCAGAGAAAAACAAATCCTTCATGGCACCTAGGTGATAACTTCTTCCCTTCTATCCTCTGTAACTTGCTGATGCTAGTGGAAAACCTTCTAATTATTGTTATTGTTTCATTTTTTTTTTAAATTCAAATTTTATAACTAGGGAAAAACATTCTCAAAAAGCAAAATTGTTGGCCTTCAGTTATAATAAACAGTGTTTCTGTCTTCATCTTTGGCCAGATGTGCGAGAAAGCATGAAGCGTACTTACTCCTCTCTGTGATGCACTCGACCGCACAACCTGAGGGCCGCATGTCAGTCACGAGAGCACATGCAGGTTGAGGCCCATTTTTCCCTTCAAAACTCTGCTTGGCTGGGTCGTTAAGTCCTTCAAAATGGCTGCTCAGAGCGCAAATGATGGGGACGCAGTTACGCAAATGAAGCATACATAAATGAAAAAAAAAAAAAAACAACAACTTGATTTTTTTTCTTCAAGGCAAAGCACTACAAAAATAAAAGTATCCTAAAATGTGTATATGCGTGCGCGCGTGCTTTACCCCAGAGCGCCTGAAGTAACCTGAGCCGACCCGCGTATTTTCTGTGGTTTCGTCTATGATACAATTACGGGACTAGTTTAGTCTTGATTAGGCTAGTTTTCAGTGCTACATACAATGTACAAACAGCCTTCCCCTACGCTTTTCATAGTGCGTCAAAATAAATACATATTCTGCAAATTAAATCACCTCATATCGGACAACCCTAGTTAAAATCACGAAGCTAGGGAGTGGCCTGCTGTTCTTGCGTGAGCACATCTGTCGGTCCAGGTGGATGTGAAATCTACCGTTACTTACTGTCCTTTAACAAGTTCACTGCACTGCTCTGCCGTTCTGGCCGCTCGGTATGCAAGCACGGCGATATTGCTGTGCAGGGATTTGCCCTTGTTTGCTGTGACTTTCTCTTTTATGAGGGGGCATGTCGGAGTAAATTCAAGCAGCCGTCGACAGGACCAACCAATTTTGTCCTCTTCTTCATCGATAATGAATCAGCTTTGTTGCAGTGGTCAACCCTCAGAGCGCGTCCCATCAGTCCGCTCTCCATCACTCCGCTGTCGGTATGCTGTTGCCTTGGTTCTCCTGCCTGGGCCCGGATGCATTCAGTGAGCTGCGCTTTAGCAGCTTGTTGATGATGTCGGCACATGTCTTCTTGTACTGGTGTCGGAGCAGTGAGTACACGAAAGGGTCACAGGCGGCCTTGCTGTAAGTTAAGCACTTGGAGACAATCCCCCAGTGTGGGTTGATAGGCACCGCTGGAAATAACTCCACGATCCTGCAGGCAAACATAAAGAGAGGGTGATGTGAGCGAGAGAGAGGAGGAAAGCCGGACAAATGCACGCACGCCCTAAGCTTATATGCAGAAATAGAAATATATTTACCATCCTGTTTTTAATCGCTGGTGGCATTGAGCTCCGTTACTTATTATTTGCAATTGCTCACAAATTGCAAATGTTGGCAAATACTAGGTGAAACCGATGGAGTTTCTTTTTATCCTTGTATGTGAGGTTATTTTTCATCTAATTCCTCATTTGAAGCCAGTAGTATTTCACGTGAGAAAGGGCACAGCCACCAGAAGCATAAAACAAACCTGTCGAAGCAGTCAATGAGAGTCTGGGAACAAGCCAATTGACTTTGATCGCTAGCTAATGTACTATTACACTGAGGACTGTGCAGGTGATCCTAAAGGACGGAGACCGATGATTTCCTCCAGTTGTCTGTGGAAAAAAATCGTCCTTTTTACTTATTTGGTTTAAAGAGGCACTTGAACCAAAGTTGCTGATGTCACTTTTGCTCATAAATACAGAAAAGTGATGCTTTCACTCTTAATTTTTGTCAAGAGTAAAAAAAAAAAAAAAAACTTTTACTATTAAGTGAGTCATAAAATGTGTGTATATCTGTACGTATATACACACATATGGCTGAATCTCTTCTCTTGCACTCTGTGTGATTACTCCATCATGCTCTATCAGCACATTAACACTGGCTTTACATGCAGCCAGCAAAGGCCATCTCTGGCTTTTGCCCACCCATGACAGCAGGGCATTTACTATCCATGGGATAACCCCAACAACAAATCAGAGGAGGCAGAGGAGGAGCTTCCGCTGTAATATATTCAGGTTGTAATTAGTTAACGGCCATCTGCAGAGTGAGCATGTTGCAGTGGTCATACATGGCGGCAGGGATGGCTGGTGCTGTTTCCTTTTTGAAAACTTCACTTCAAATTCTAGATTTCATTTAAAAATACTAACGAACAAAAAACCATCAATCGTCGTATCATCGTCCCAACATCTAAGTCCGGGTCCATTTTGAATAGAATATAGGGAGTACTGGTTTAAAGAAATTTAAAGGGTCGTTTAATTCACATCATGAAAAAAAAAAAAAAGAAGCGTACCACTTGTCTCAAACCTCCACATGAGCTGTGAGCACACCGCGTGTAGCCACGGCAAACCAGACTGTGCGCAGATCAACAACAGTTTATTTTTGCGAGTACCGTTGATGGATTGCATTCTTCCACCATTCGGTGCTCAAAGGAAACGCAGGAGCTGCTGTTCACAGCTGGAAAATGATTTAAATGAATTGTCTACGCGGGTGAAATGGCTTCAGAGCGATGCTGGAAAACAAGATCAAGCAATCAGTCTTAAGAAAAGACATCCTGCTTTCCATCTAGTTTAAAGGATGGCTGACGTTGCACAGATTTATAGCACTGTGATTGATGTTGGGATTTTTCTTTTTTTTTTTCTATTATAACTGCTGAATAAACATGGCAATTAGTAAATATGTATATCCCATGATATTTTGTGATATTGGTGGATATAATCTAAATCTAAAATTGTAGCATAAAATGTAGCTCAAATATTGTACTTAAGTACAATATTTTAGCCCGTCACACTTGAAATTAAAACACATCAATCATTTTTAACAATAAAAGGCCATGACACACAAATGACCCGATGGGTTTCCATTTCCCAGCGTTCACCAGTAATACAGGAGAAAAGTGAGTATATTTATTCATTTAGTCTATAAATGAGACATGAAAGCAGACAGACACGGTGCCGGGATGCTGCGTTCGTCTTCCCGGGAGATTTGGCGCCCAGCGGCTGGTAAAATTACAAAGTGGAAGTGATGTTTACAGGAAAACAATCTAAATGCCGATGGTGTAGCTATTACTTTCAACAATCAATTAACGCTAAAGACGTTTCTATTGCCAGTTTTACAAAATAGAGGGATACATGTTCTCCCAAAATAGCTATTTTCCGTCTCCTGGGAGCTGTTTTTACTATCCACAATTAACTGCGAACAGCTCCTTCCTTTGTGGTGCTTCGGGGGTTTAGGACTGTTTTGTGTTTACTTAATTTTGTTATTTTACTTTGGGTGTCTCTCAGATTTCTGCCTTCAAGTCAAATATAGTCCATTGGATGGGGATAGATAATCCTCGGAATGACATGCAACAACAATATTCAAAATCCAGCATTTTGATTGTAATTTGGGACAACTGAAATTTAAGTCTTAAACTTTTAAGTCTTAAACTTTTTAAGCTTGTTGGGGTTTTTTTTTCTTGTCTCTTGTAAATTTAACTTCCACTCACAGCTCATGGCCTTATGTGTCATGATGGCTTTGACCGGTGGCTGATGAATTTTACCTGACTACTAAAGGACGAACTCGTCGAATCTTGAGCAGAAAGGTGCTCATGAAGCAGCAACAAGCAGAGGGGAGGCTCACTGCTTATCACAACACACTCTGGCCGATGTAGAGAGGAAGCCAGGAAGAAGTGGCGGACGTCCAGAGGGGGTTAATAGCAAAAGAGGGAGGTTTGGGGCATACAAGCGAAACAAAAAAGGCTGCATATGCTGCAATGTGCCAGCGTGGATTCCCCCTACTCCCACCCAAACCCAGCACTCACCTTGTGATCACATAGGGCGCGAAGCAGAGCATGAAGGTGCCGATGAAGGTGCTGATCTTCCTTGTCGCTCTCTGCCGTCGCCTCCTCTGCTCCTCCAGGCAACGCTGACGGACACTAGGAGCACAGAGAGTTCAGGATCAGCTGGGGAGACTACAAACCCCATAAAATATCCGGTGTTACACAAATCGAGATCCCCCACTTCAACACAACAATTTGCCCTTTCTGCGTGTGCATGCGTGACTTTATGTGCGCACCATGACTGTGATGTCATGCTGCTAGTAATGTTTTATTATATGGAGGCGGTGAGGAAGGACAGTGGTGAATATCCTACAGACTTCACAGACAGTTCCTGCCATCTACTGCACAATAACTCTGTGTGACATTTCAATAGACTCAGACTTTGCATTGCCTCTGAATTCTGCAATCTGACGAATTCAGTCTGTCAGTGCAAAGATGGTCAAGCATCATCGACCGTGCACAGACATCAGAACAGCGTCACTACAGGCTTTGGCACCAGCGTGCGGAGGAAAGAGGGCACCAACTGTAATCAATGAGGCTTTCCTCTCCTTTTTTGGTCAGAAGCTCGATTTGTACAGTTTGCTGTGTTCATCCGAACATCCTTGAAAGATTCTTTCCGAGCACGAAAAAGCAGAATACACACACACACACACACACACACACAAAAAGCACAGGAGTGACACGACAAATGCACTCACCTGGGGTGTATATCCACCAGCAGCACTAAAGTTTGCATTGTGATAACGTCGATCCGCTTACAGTGAAACCTTGCCACTTTGAGCACTTTGAGGTAGGTGACACACAGCACTATAAAAGACAGGAGGAAGGTGAAGGAGTGGAAAAACACGGTGAAGACGACGAACTGGGTCCGGCTGCTCGCCCTCGGGTTGGCCAGGGTGCAGGACGCGTACAGCCGGTGGTATCCCACCCAGGAGAGGCTGGTGGCCACCGTGGAGAAGGACACGGAGTGCGCCCACGTGTAGCCGAGCACGCACGCCGCGTCCTTGTGGCGCATTTTGGAGTGGTACCTCAGGGGGAACACCACCGCGATCCACCTGTCGATGCTCAGCGCTGCCATGCTCAGCATGGAGTTGGTGGACAGAAAGGTCTCCAGGAAGCCCACGATGTGGCAGAAGCCGTCCCCCCCCGGCTGAGCCTTGCTGACAAGTCCCACCAAAGTGAGCGGCATGTTGGCCACAGTCAGCAACAAGTTGCAGAGAGTGAGGTTGAGGTTGAACAGACCTGGGACCTGCCTGCGGATCTCCGGGTTGTACAGGAAGCAGATCAGCACCAGGACGTTGGACAGCAACGACACTATAATGATCACAACCACCAACACGGACAGAATCACCTCCGCAGTGTCCATCGTGCGGGCCCCGACACTCACTTATCCCCACTTTTCGGTGTGCATGCCCAGTCTCGTTCCGCAGCTGCGGGATGGCATCGTTCAGCCGTAACCGTGGCCGTGCATCCCCAGATCGCTCCACCGGCGGAGATCCCTTCTTTCTCTCTTGCCCCTACATGGTCCCTTTACGCGCGCCGGCAAAGACGATCAGCAGATTTCCGACATGGCAAGAATATTTGGAGAAGGGGCTGGTGTGGGCGTGATTTCCCCGTTCAAACTAAGGGGGGGAAGGAGCTGTCGTGCCAAAGCCGCTCTCTTGTGTCCTGGCGCTGCGTCCTGCAGTGGGGATCTCTGTCGCCCTGCGATGCGCTCTCCAGGCATCACCCCTGCACAGTGTGTGGGCTACTCGTTCTCTCTCCTCACAGAGACGTCTCTCACAGAGGGACCCGTTGATGGAAGTTAAAGAGGGGGTTTCTTCCAGGAAAACAGAGCGTTTGCTTTCTTTCAAATGTTCCTGCAAACTTAAATAAATGGCGCAGCTGCCGCTTCAAAAAAAGCTTCTCTTTGGGTTTTTTTTCAATGTGTAACACATTTTAAATACAAAAATAATACAATGCGTATGTATTTTATTTGTCATTCAAAGATCCCATTAGATTAGATTGAAAGAAAATTGCCGGACCCTGCACAGAGAAGCATGACAAATATCCTCATTGGAATGTTCAAAAATCAGGTTGATGTAAGAGCAATTGTCAAGTCATTTTCCCCTCCAATGTGGCTCATGTAGTCAACCGTTACTAGGAAAGACAAATAAATTAATGCGGAGTGTGGGTCCACCTCATCCCCTTAAACAAGCATCTTCACAAATCAAGTCTGCCTCATCAGATTGACGAGGAGCAGCATCATCTCGCCCCCGCACACTGCTGCCCCTCAGGACGTGACTGTGGAGAATTTCTCCCTCTGAAGCGTGGGAGACTCATCGGGTTGTGCTGTGGCACGGGAAGGCGTCGGAGCAGGGTGAGGCGGTGGTTGCAACAAGGGGCAGAGGGCAGTGAGGACTGCGGGGGTGGAAAGAGTTATTGTTACAGCAGCACACATGGACATCTGACCGTGGAGACCGTGTCAGATGTTCTCCTGATTCTCTCCCGACATGAAGAGGAGAAAGAAGAGATTTGCCGTGAGAACCAGGCTGATTAAAATGGCTCCCACTTTAACCACTGTGTCATGCTGTCTGTGGAGTAGCTTTATGGCCTGATGTTTGCTCTTGATGCAAAGAAAAGGAGGCTGCAGTGGGAGGACAGACAAGCCTGTCAGCTGCTGGCTGTTAGTAAACTGAGATGTAGCTTGGCCCTCACTGAGGGTCTGATGGATGCACTTGCAGCATTATACCTTCACATGTGATGGGCCCTCGGAAGGCAGGCACGCTCCAGTGCTGTCACGCACTGCTCGTGTGGCTCGCTGGTGTCAGCTGGGAGGCCTTATCAGCACCGAGCCGACGGTTGATCTCAGGCACAAGCGCTCCTCTTCAATTATTCTTCTCATAATTAAATGCCAGCCCCACAGACAATAAAAAAAGTCTAATTAATGCTGCAAGCAGCATTGAAAAGGCCCTCACACACCCCCCACCACACACACCTGTTGCTGTGTGAGGCCACCAGCATCCAGCTGACGCACTCCACCTGACAGAGAATTGCCAGATGAGACTTGTTTCCCGTTGTCAGCAGGTGGCGCAATAAGTAAGATAGTAATGTGGTGAAGACTTTGAACACACATGTGAAATTCAGGGCATAGTGCAGCCTACCGAAGTAACAGCAGTTTCCTCCTTCAAGCTTCACCTGCTGTTGCTGATTTATGGCGCTCTGACTACGAGTGAATATCTATATATAGACGTGCTCAGGGCTCTCTGTGGACTTCAGCTCTGCATTTAATGCCCTTTAGCCACCCATCATTTTCTGCAAGCTCGTACAGAGGCCTGTCAATCTGTATGTCACCAGGTGGCATCACTCATTCTAGGCCAACAGGACCCAGCAGGTTCGAGCAAACCAGACACCGTCTGAGTCTAATATCGTTACGGGTGTACCACCACAGATGCTTCAGTTTACCCATTTTGTTCACTTTCTACACAAACAATTGGACAGTCATCCTAGCGTCCTAGTTTTCCGATGACACCGATGATGACATTTCAGTCTCTAGTTCAAAGATTACATGGTTCGGTCTACTCAATACGTACTGTATTACATGAGTGGCAGCCTTTTGACAAATCTTCCCAGGAACAAATATACGAATCTTAAATTTTGAAAATTGAACTTTCGGGTCTCTTCTATAAGCTCACCAAATATGAAAACGATCCAGTTCATTTCCAAGGAGGAGCTGGATTTGGCCGGAGCTCTAGAAATCCCCCAAAAAACAAAAACGGGAAATTATACTCAAATGGCACACTTTCTGTTGGGTTCAGGTCTTAACACCTTTAGGTCATAAGTCTTTTTATTTATTGGCGTCTCCAAAAGTTAATGCATGTAGATAAAAAGAGCTCCCAGTGCTTGCAGGGGGTTGCAAAGGCCCATTTAACGCTGCTTGCAGCTTTAATTACTCGGGGGCCAAGCAAGAAACATTATCTTTGCCACTCCCTATTTAAAAATTAAAAAGGATTAATGAAAAAGTTAGGGGGCTTAAGAGTGCTCAAAAGGTCAGAATCTTTGTAATTTTGCATGCTTGATCATTTGAAATTATATAAGTCAATGAAGTTTTAGGACAAGTTTGTTAAAATATAACGTGTAAGATCTTTAAAATTGCCCCACATTGGCCCATTCTTAGTTTATATCTCTAAATGACTCTAAGAGTTTATTTTTCTTTGTCTGGGCATGATACATGTCTTGGCCAATCTTTATGGATGTACATACAAGCTGCTGCAGTGGCTGCTGTTTAAGGGGCGTGGCCAAGTCTTACCCCGCCCATACTCAAAACCAGTGAAACTGGTATTTTCACCACACTCCATGGGTTTGTAAAGTTGCATGAGCGGCTACGTACTTAAAGCAACACAATCAAGTGACATTTATGGGAGAAAAGCTTATATGTAAATACGTATGTGTTATTTTAAAACAGAAAACACCCTCTTCCATTCCAGCTGAGGGAAGTCACACCAGATAGAGACCCGCTAATGGCACAATATGAATGACACCTGCATATTTCTGTGACATAATGAAGTCTGTCCAGCTTAAAGTCATCATTGCTTAATGATTTCATCCATCACATGTAGAGGGATGTAAAACAGCACAATACCTCCCGTCTGAAAAGCTGGAAGCAGAGGGTTTTGTTGGGTTTTCGATTAATCAGTTCTGTCAAATTGTTTCCAGTTTGGCATTGATCAGTTTTTGGATGGTAGATTGCTCTGATGATGATCATTTGTAGAAAAATATAATGTCATATTCCCACATTCAGCCTGCCTTTCTTCACAGGATGTGAAGCCGGCACACATTTATCTTCCTACAATTACAAAGATACATTTTAAATCACATAGAGTATTATACCTAAAATCATACGTATATATTTTTAGGGAAATTCTTCATGTTTACTATTAGAGAGACAAGTCAAGACATCTCAAGTCTGCAGATGTGCACTTTGAAGATAATACTTGCTGTCAGAAGGGCTAAGAAGTGAGAAGAAGAGATAGAAGCCTGCGGCGCTCCTCCCTTTTGCTGCGACTGTGTGGATCTGAATTCACTGCCAGGTCCAATTCCACACTTGACTTCCCTCGCATTGGCAGGCTGGAGTAAACGTTCAAACTACAGTAGAGGCTTCGGTTTCCAGGTTTTCTGTAGAAAGGAAGCTCTCACAAACAGGGTGTGAGGACAAAAAGCTTTTTACGGGGTTTTATTTATATTGTAGTGCTTAATGTATTGTTGTACTTCTGAATAATTATATCACATTATTACAAAACAAAAAGCAAGTAAGAAATAAGCATCAATCAGCAGAAGCCTTTCTACGAAATCTGAATGTTGAATGTTAAATCTGCGTTGCATGGCATGATGGGAGATATGCAAGTAGGGAAAATGGACGGTAGGGAGCCTCTGCTGCTAAGCTATGATACGTCCTGTAGTGATTAGCGCCCGTATGTCCCATAAATGCCATGCAGGACATAATATTTTAAGTTTGCTGCTTTTCAACTTGCAGAATGCAATCAATGAATGTACAGTGTTACTGGTATTATTTCATTTTACTGTTGTTTTGTTCAAAACATGATGGCCTCTGTATGTAATTATCATTTTCTACTGATTTATAGTGGTAACCATGAGCCAAATCATGTTGCATTGGGCTTTTAGCATTTTTCCTAACTAGTTAGCTTTACACTGAAGGGCCGTCTGGATTTAACATTAAGATGAATTTGTGTGTCCAGTGTGAGCAAGATGGGCTAAATGTGAGAAAGGTGGGATTACATATGGCACCCCGTGTGCCGGCACCAGGTTTCTTTAAAGTGAATAAAACATAGCATTTACTAAATATGCTGGACTCACAAGAAGGCAATCGGGGCGTCTCACATCCAAGACTCTCACTCCCCGGATTCTGGTGTGAGACTAATGTTTGAATCCTCCCTGTTGTTTGTTTAAAGATGCTTTCAGTTTGTGGCACAGTCCCAACTTTTGCCTGTCTCAAATAAAAGCCTGGTTTTCGGTTTCGGTGCATGGCCGCAACATCACTGGCACACATTCGAGCCAGCCATATCTGTTATTCTGTCTGCACTCTCTCTTTCCATTTCTTATTCGCCTCTTCAATAAAACACTTCCTCCACTAGCTTCTACATTAATGCATCACACTAATCCAATAATGTCATGACATAAAATAACACTCTGAGTGCTGTAGTAATGTTAGAAAGGCCTCTCAGTTAAGAGGCTTTTTACCTCCATCTATGATGGCACAGCGCGCCTCCAAAGCCCCTCCCTGAACAAACTTTTCACTTTAGCTGAGGTAATGTCGAAGAAAGCCAAAGCCTCAGCCCACAATTTCTAATTAGAAGACAGTTAATACAAACACCGGACTGTGGAGGACAAGCTCATTGTCATTAGGGACGATTCAGGAAGGTTTTGGCAGCGTGACAGCGACATGTTCAAGGCAGCAAGTAGGCAACCGCCACAGATACAAAACAAAAGGAGTTTGAGCTCTATAGGACATGTCATTGTTTTCCAGTAGTTGGTGACAAATAATTGTTTCGTAGTGATATTTGCTGCTCAGCTGCTGGTGGCAGGAGTCAGATTTATCGTTCAATCACGTATAAATGTTGAACCTTGCAAAGCTGAAAAGATTTTCTCTTCTTGGGCCGATGTTGACGAAAAAGAAAAAAAATATATATAGAAAGAAAGGGGCACCCAAGATGGATTCCATAGAGATTTTTACCACAATCTGATATAAAAAGACAGTGTCAGTCCAGGCCATAAAACAAATCAAATATGAGAAGATGTGTCCTTTATCTTTTTTTATTTCACAGCTGAGTTCACAGTGTCTCTATCAGCTGTTCTTTGAGGCCTGTGCTACATCAAACAGCCAAAGCAAAATATTTGCAATGTCTTCATCTGCTTATTAGAAATTCTCTAGCAAAGAGCCAAGTGTAAGACTTACTTTGAAGCTGCAGGGTGGAGACTCTAACATCCAGATACAGCAGAAAATTAGAAGAGAAAATTATGGCTATTTTCAGAATATAGAGGAATAACTGATGAGTGAATCAAATATTTACTACAGTTAGATGTTTAAAAAGAAACCTACAGCACCTGGACCAGGAGGGGGAAACTCCAGAAATAAAAAATGTACATTTATAAAAGTGTGCAGACAGTAAAAGGGCATCTCACAGCAGTCGGGACTGCATTTACAAGTACAAAGTTACAACTGACTCTGAAGGCCACAATCCAACATCAGTTGTCCCGAGAAAAACACACAGGTGAACAGAAACACAAACACTCTTTTCATTTTCTGCACTGCTTGAGGCAATAAGGAGTGTGATGTTTACTAATGCAGAGTTAAAAAGTCTGCACTGTAAATCGGCCTATAGTCTCAGAGTCTTTGTGACAACAAGTGTTTCATTAGCCCAGAATATCATGGAAGCGATGTTGATGAGGTTGATTTCATGATCTGAATTAGGTTAAATCAAAATTAAAAATTGACCAAATTACAGGAGTATCTGGGAATAAAATCACACTGCAATATTTAAAAATATTAAGGAAATAAAAACTAATCCTCTGTATGTTTTTTTCATGTAAATGTGGCCCATGTGGACATCTTCATTCAAACCAGAACTGCTGCCTTCCAACCTCAATAATCATCTGACCTCCAAAGCCTGCAGTGTGTTTGTGTTTTACACCAATCCCATCTTCTCACCCCTGGCTCTGTGTTGGAAAGTCATTTTCTCAGTCACTGATCTAATTCACTGCAAGGATTAATTTGCTCCCCTAATTTGATTTCATAGTTATCCAATAAATCTTCAAAAAAAATCCATTCACCTTTGAGAGAAGCCTTAATTAGAAACACTAATGTGTAATTATTCATTTATTTCCATCTTAACATAGCTTGCGTGGATAAAATGAAACAAGAAAAGGGACAGCAGATTTCCTGGCTTCAGAAAATTAATTTCATATGAGTGTGATTACATGACTATGAGAACGTAATTTTACTGTTTGCATGGAGTCGAACTTGCATGACTACAATTAACCTCTGGTGTCGCTCCCCTCCAGCACACAGTGATGCAACTACTAATGTGATATATGTGAGGCTCTTCAGATGAAAACTCAATCCCGTCCCTTAAGGATAACCTTTATTAAGCGCCTGAAGGAATCTGATCATTACACAAACATTTGGGAATTACCATTTTATACTCAGACTTACAATCACCTTGGGTGTGAGTCATATCATATAGAGAAACCTGCAGAACAGCCAAGCAGTCAGAGCCAGAGCCAGGCCAGATTGAAAAGCAAAAGGTGTAACTCTCCTGTCTGTTCAGGTGGCTGGTTTACAAAATAAATTATCATGGAAGATCATTACCATGATGGCCAAAGCCCATCAATTCGTGCACCGCTGCCATCTAGTGACATTCTGCGGTATTACAACGATTTTCAGCCTCTGCTCAACTGTTATTGCAAGATGAAGCAATAAAATAGGACTTAATCAGTGGTTCCTCCTTGTGGCAAAGCAAGGTCACTGCTGTTTCTATCTACTTCGGTCATTAGTCCTGCCTTTTTTTTTTTATAGCCCACGCTTTGCTGAGGGATGTGTGGCTAATTGCACGTCATGCTTGCCACAGATATGTATGAATTATTTGACACCTTTGAGAGTGAGAGCAACATGAGCTTGGAATTGGGCTTTCAGCCAACAAGCTGTTTGACAAGCCAAAAAAATGGCCGTGTATTAGTGTTAGGTGACGCAAGATATAATAAAGTGCTGTGTTAGTTTCTGCCAAAGTATTTGGTCTTGCACAAAGACAAAAACAAAGAGAGATTTGAATCGAACAATGTTTCTGATTTTATGGGCAGAGAAGTGTTAAGTAAAGTTGGGACCACGGTTAGAACTTATTTAAATGTCACAGGTCAGAATTAAGGGCGTAATACAGATCTCCACTTAATCTCTGAATCATTTTGTGAGGTGTTGTCCTGCTTCTGCAGCTGGGATGGAGCCACTTCACTCCTTGTTGAGATTAATAGCCAGCGAACACTGGGGCCATTAATGTTGAAAAGCCACTGCCCCACCTCTCCCCCAGTGCTATCCTGGGAGCCACAACCTCCATAATGGCACTACACGCTCCAAATTAATGGCGCCCACTGGCCTTACGGAAAAAAAACCCAGAATTTTAATTATACGCCTTGGCGTTGCCAGAGAGGAAAAGTGAAGAAGGGCAGCAGGGAAACCTTTTGTGCCTTCAGACGCAGCACGGCCGAGCTTAATCAACTGGATTCTACTAGAACTACTGATGGATTTATAACAGGAAATTAGAGTTTATACTCCTGTAAGCAACACAGTTTGTTTAAAACTTTAGAGTCAAAGAAAACATGGTGAAATTCCCAACTAAAAATTGTAACGAAATTGTGGAGCCAGAAAATGTATTTGCAACTTGTCAACTTGTCAGGTCAGATTTGGACTTCACTATGTCTTGTGCTAAATCAATATACCCATTTTGGAATATCATAAATAGGAAAACTTTAAAATAGATGTACATTAATTAACACGGGTTAATTTAGTTCATTCATGTGCCAACAGTCTTCAGGTTAACTGAGACACTAATTCATACATTATTCAATGCTTAAAAACAATACTATTGAGTGTCATGTAAGGGAAACATGTTTTCAAATTTACAACAAGGGTCACAAAGGTTAGTACAGTGAAATAAATTAGGGTTAGAGCTGCCGTCCCTGTTCAAATGCTTTTCATTGTTCTATTTAGCTGTTAGTTAATGGCGATTTAAGCACGTAAGCCTTAGCTAATATTAATAGTGTGGTGAGAAACTACTGAATAAGTACCTTAGTTAACATCCAGACATGACACATTAATTAAATGTTAGTTACTGTATTAACTAATGTTAATTAATGCACCTTTATTGTAAGTGTCACCCTTTAAACTTTCATTTAAGTGAACAACTTAAATTACATTTTGGAGCCAAATATTGTCCTTTGACTCCACTATATTTATTTAATAATCTTCTACTGGAGTCATTTTTGCAGATCACATTAATTCTTTCTCTTATCGTCAGTCAGATAAAAAAGGAAAAAAATACACTGATTCTGATTAGAAAAATGTTAAAAATTGGATCTGATAATTCCCTGTGCAGGTAAACATTCAACCTGCTGTATATAGGCTATGGTGTAAACATGAAAATATATGTAAATGTACTTGTAATTTAGACACTTATGTACACTCATGGCTAGAAAATAACTCTTATTATCAGATACTTTCACTTTTTATTGTAATTTTTCAACAGGATACCCTACGTTTTACACAAGTTTGGGTTACTTTTGACAACATGGATGCATAAGACCATAGTGACAGGGTTCTACACTCAGCAAGCACAGGATGTTCAGCTGCCAGTTCTGCATCATTCTCTGGACCGAGATGGACGAGAGGAGTCAGCACCTACAGTAAATATATAATCAACTGGCAGCAGCTGGCAGAGGATTTCCTAAACCTCAAAGCAGCAGCCAATTGATTCCAGCATAAAAGCAAGCAGTCAATCATTCAGTTTAAGTACAATGAGGCTTTTAAAAGAAAAGTAAATCAAGTATACAGGAAGTATATTAATCATCCATCTGTTAGTACTATAGAATACAACTTTGTACATACTTAAACAGGACTTGATGGGGTTCTTCTTCAGTATAAAATATTAACAAGGTCTTTGCATTAAGGCAGACATACTGAAGGGGCAATTACTGCTGCATGAAAAGTGCCTATTGAGTCCTGCAGAGGGCAGGGGGGACAGCCAGTCCATTGAGCGTCCCTTTCACCTGAAACCCAAGAAGCGCCTCTTAAAGAGAGTCACTTGCAATCAGAAAGCCTCCATTTAATTACGACACACAGGAAATTACTGAGTGAACGGGTCAGGCGCCGATAAGAGGCTGAGCCCTGGGGATGAGGGCTCCTGAAACCAGAGGAGGCCCGATCCTGAGGCCGATTCATCACAAAGGCCAAGTCTGGAAGCCCGACAATCTGATTGTACTCTCATCCAGATTCATAATTAATATATTTATCAAATTAATCGTTGAAAAGAGCCCCGGCCCTCTGAACAGTAGGCAGATTCATCTGCCGCGGGCTCAGCTTACCGCTAATAACGGTGTTGTCAATGAAATAGGCCCCGGAGTGGGCCCAAGCCTCAGACCTCATGACAGACAAATTGCTTGTCTGTGCAGAGATGATATGGGGAATTTAGGGAGAGAAAGAAGGAAAAAAAAAAAAAAACGTCATTGTTTGGTGACAACCACAATTGCACCCTTGTTTTGGCTTGTGGGTACCAAGTTGGAGAAAAACATGAAAGGGGCATTTTCTGTTTGAGAAGAGCAGAAAATACCTGTTGTTGTACCTCTGGTTTTACAAATCACTCATCAAAGAGACTCTCTCTCTCTCTGCTATCATCACCAAAAACTCCACAGTGTTGTGTAGCCGCCAGTGTCTTGCTTAACCAGAAAACAAATTTATCTCGTGTAGATCTTATTTGATCTCGATCGTTAGAACTAGTGACAGATAAATATGAAATACAGGTGGCCAGAGGTGGAAGGAAATCTCCAGAGAATCAGGAATTCAGGTGACGTCAGCGTGTTTTCTTCCTCTGTTTTCGCCAGCCACCCATCCTCCTACATCCATGAGTGTAAATATTGGTAGTTAGTCCCGAATATCTGCAGTTGTCTGGAATTGATGGTGTAAATCATAATTTCATAATGACAGTTTCAATCTGGCCTTTTGAATGAACATCTTTTCGGATGTTAGCTTCTGAATCGACACCTATCAGACATGTCTTTGCTGAGTGGGGAGGGGAACTCTAGAAACGAATTATGTGATATCATTACGGGACTTTGTCACTATTTATAATATGTTACTGTGTTTGGGGCAGATGTGTATAACAAGTATATTTGCTGTCTATTTTCACCCCATTAAAGTAAAACTTCTAAAACGTTTCAGAATGAGACAGATGCACGAATTCACGAAGTAACAATATCACCTCTTCCTTGAGCCCTGGAAGGGTCGAAAGCAATGAAAAGAACTTGTCTACCCTGTCCAACAGGATCTACAGCATGCCAGTCAAGTGGTTTACTCCTCCCAAAGCAGGATTTACTTTAGGTATGTAAACTGTGGTGTTACCAGTTACTAAAATGTGTACAAATATGGAGTTTTTCCAAAAGTGAGTTGAAGTACTACAATCTTTTGTGTAAAGATAAAAGTCTTTGCCCTAAGTGAAGTAGCTTATTGGGATTTCTATCATTTATCACAGGGAATCAAACTGTTTATGAGCAATGTAGATATGAATGGTTTTCACGGATCTGTCCTTATCCGCATAAAGCCATTAAAGGTGTTCGGTGTTGTTACTGCTGTCCAGAGCAGAGCAGCCTGTAATAAAGTCGCTTTCTTCCTAATTCAAGTCATCACGCTGCCTCCTGTTAGTGGCTAATTACAAATGGGGCACATGTGGTTCAATTTAGAGTGCAGGGGCTGTGTGAGACTGAAGGGGGGCCCAGTTTGTCCCCTGGATTCCCATCTGGGCGCCCTGAATAGAAAGCAATGGACCACAATCATTGGTCATCGACCCATGTCATTAGTAACTGAGCATTGAGCTGCAATTACATGGTACATGTGTGTGTAACAAGCCTCTAGAATTCAGAGAGTATTTCTTGTTTACACTAAGTTGTAAACATACTGTTTGCTTGTTTGCTGTATCACTCTTGATCTATCTACGTATCTTACACTGCCATATATAACCTCTCATGTTTTAAGGTTTTATAATTGACTCAATGCTGCCTTTTATTGTCTTGTATCTTGTTTCTTGTTGCCCTCTATTCTTTGAATAAAAGTTGTATAGAATTTGATGAACAAAATAGTAATTTTTACATGGAGCATGAAATAATTATGATTCCTTGGTCATCAGGTAGTCAGTCAGTTAGTTCCAACAACCATCAGCAGTGTTGGCATTTGAAGAACTTGAGCTTCTTTGTTTGAGACTGAAAAATCCCACGGTTTTATGTCTTTGGTGTTATTAAAAGGTGAATTTGAAGGAAGCAAGCTTGCGACGAAAGCAAAAACAGCACGACAAGGAGCTAGCGATCATTGTTCATATAAACTACCTTGTACTTCTGTTCATACCGTGAAGAAACCAACGTGTCTTTACAGCCAATTCCCGATCGCTCCTAATCTCTCTCTCTCTCTCTCTCTCTTGTTTACTTTGTAATAATGTTGCTTTAACTTGTTGTCCTCCTCGGTCCTTGTCCTCGGAAACTCTGTGTTTATGCTGTCTGTCAGCAGCTGGCTGAGGTCGGCTTGCGAGGAGCGCCTAGCTGCTTCAGACCAGCTCTCCACCGCCACTGACTGCTGGGCCTTTCAGCTGGTCAGTCTGCATCGGTCGACTTAGTCTGAGGGCTCTCTCCGTAATTGCCTACTATTAGAATTTTTGGCACGAGGGGGTTCGGCAGTATTTTCACACATGATGAAATGGCACCGAGGCCTCCTCTTACATCTAGTGATAATTGAACAATTAAACTTTAGCATACAAATTAGCTCTTCATATGGCATAACTAATTACAGAGATGGGCCACGGTCGACACCAAAAAGGTGCTTTTCCACGTTTGCCATTTTTGAGCCGATGGTTTGACTGGGTTTAAAATTGCTTAAAGCAAAGGGTTAATTTACCTAATTTTTAGAGTTTTATTGTGAAACCCCTTTTCAGCACCCGTGCTTTTTCGGCTGAAATGGATCTAATTATGCGGACGATTTTGAGACCAGGGAGCATTTTCAGACCATTTACACCGGGTCATCCAGCCGCAGGCCCCATTAAACATCTCGATCGGCTGGGATTCAAATAGGGGCAGTTAAGCTCTTTACACTCTTCAGTGTGAAATGCTAATTCGCTCTGAAACAAACGGACAAGGATACTCAGAGAGCATATGGAGAATCTCTCGCATTAATAATTTAAAGGAAATGAGCGAGAATTAGTGAGCGGCGCCAGCCATTACTTCTGCAAATGAGATATTTGATTTGAAAGATTGAATATGTAAATATCATCAGTGGGGAAATTATGATCTTTCTTTCTGAGTTGTTAAAGGAAATCCAAAAACTCCGACAGGTGAAATTGATACAGCTATCCATTTCCAGACTACGCTTGTTTCTTTCTACTTTATGCAATGGTAGCTAAACCCCCTTATAATGAACTCTGACGCCTAACTACACTTTAGAGGGGACCTGAAAGCCCCTCAGCGACTCCTCACACGCACAGTGGAGCTCTTCAGGTGCATTAGGTGAAAATGACATTAATGCTGACAAAGGTAGAAAGGCTTCTGGAGCCACTCGAAGCTGAAGGCGCTGCACTTGAAGAGGGCCTGTATTTCAGTCCATGACAAAAGGCTGAAGACAAGTCCTCTGGTCTTGCAGCAACGGTAAATATAGTGCCACCAAAATAAGAAGCTGCTAATTCCTCTCTGAGCTTCCTTTGAGTTTTGGGTGAGCCTAATGCCCATAAGAACACATGAAGTGCAAGTAACACACTCACCCGTGACAATGTTTGACACGGTGGAGAGTCGGAGATGCGAAAGATTATGACTGTGATATTGACTCCGACTGGGGAAAAAAAGGCCAAACTAAGTGCATGAAACAGATTTAATATACACACGCGGCTGCTCTCACACACACTAGTCATTTGCAAGTTCCAGTAGAAAATGATCGTACGTGTTGATACGTCGAGGTAAGAGATGGAAATGATTGGAAGAGCATCACGAGGTCGCGATCGTAGCAAATATTAAACTCCACAAAGATGCTCTTCTTCTCGAATTCCTGCAGCAGTTCAGCCAGTATTGCTTTTGCTTTAATTTAATATCTATTTATTTTACTCCATTGTATGGGTTTTATTGAGGTTGCGCCTGTTTTATCGCCCCGATCTCCACCAGAAGTGAAGGTCAGGGAGAGGCGGAGGGCCTCTGTTTATTGGCTTCCATTGAGCCCATGCAGGCTGATTTGGCTATCTGTTTCTTGATATTAAGTTCTTTCATGGTATTTTGCGCTGCCCGGATATTGTTTATCGCCACATTGAGATATTCACTGTGTATTTACCGCTGAATTAAATATTCTTCATCACTTTTGTAATATCCTCTCTGTAGGCTCATGCAGGATGTGAGAATCCTGTTGGATGTGCCAGCAAATTCTCAGCCCATCTTCAAATTTGAGAAAAAAAACATAAAAATATATTTCATCAGTGTTGTTCCACATACTATGAGATGTGAAATCTCATTATTTCACATTCTATCTCTAGATTACTGTGATAAATGTGCCCTGTGTGTGTTCAAGGGGTCATCTGCAGCGATCCCCTTCATCTTTCTGTATCATAAGACGAAACAAATTGGGTTAGACATATAGCTACAAGTCAAGCCATCCCTGAATTATCATGGAGTTTTAATTTTAAGGTCAGATTAGAAAAAAATATTAATACCATCAACGTCAACATTGATGAACTGAAAGGTTAGATCAGCATTATTACTCGAGCAAATAACAAATACACAAAAGAACAAACTGATACCGTCCATAAATACACTTTTCATCTGGGTATCAGTTTTGTTCTAATTGATTCAATTTTACAATCTGATATATACTTAATATGCAGTTGTTTTCAACCGAGTCCCATATTTGAATACTTATAAATATCTGTACCAAGCGTATAAAGATATGTTGAATACTGCAACGTAATTTAGGGTATACTACTGACAGTTTTCTTTTCATTAAGTTAAAATTAAACTTAAATATTCACTTTGAACACAAGGAATTCCTCTTGGTTGTTGGCAGAGGTGATGGCCTAACGGTAGATTTTCTTCTGTATAGGTACAATAGAGCGAAAAAAGGCAGCCTTTAGAAGAAATATTGTGGATTTTCCCTCATTATTAGTGTTGATGCCAGTCGTCAGCATCCAAACGGTTACTACGCTGTTCTTTATTCCTCCATTATATCATATCTTCTTCCTTTCCCCAGGATTTTGTCTTCTACGGCACTGTTGTGAATTTCTTTGATGATTGGTTAAGTCTTTTATGTAAGTCAAAGGGTATTGGAGACATACTGGACATAATTACTCCCTCTCTGCCATCTTTCTTCTCTTATCACTTCTCCTTTGAAATCATTCAACTGTCAAATTGCTCAGCTCATTAAGAACATCATGGTATTTTTCTCCTTTCTACCTTTTATATTTTTGTACTTCAGCTTTCCTGGGGTTTATTTTATATTATATTCTTCCTGTTTTTCCCCCTCTGAATTTGACTTCCAAGGGGCTGCTTTGTGTTTGATGGTGGGTAAAGTTTTTTATGTAACATAAAAGACATTAAATACATCATTTATCTCTCTATCGCTTCCCCTTTCTCTGTCCTTGTCTCTTTTCCTCCTATTTGTTAAGTTTAGCCTCTAGCTTTTTGAACAGTGGAGTTCAGCTTTTAGTCTGTTAGCTATACTGCTGTTCAGTTAACACGCTGTTACATGTCAACTTACATTATGGCTCAGTTTTTATGGCTCCTCACTTCACATTTCTGCCCGTCAGCGAATGCTTTCAGCAGTTCTATTTCAACATTCAACCGTCGTGCGATGAGGTATTTCACACGAAACACTGCTGACACAAACTCAAAGTTAAAAGATTTTTAACTTTAACAGTTGACTGCAGCCCATTTCCTGCTTACATACAGTTTTGAAGCTTTTTTTTATCATGTTCTTTGTCCACAACTACTGTTCAGTGACAGCTGCCGATGCTGATGAAGATCATCTGATTGGAGCAGTTAAAGCCCTGAATGGCCAGGAAACAGTTTTCTCGGGTGGAGACACACGGTTTTCATCACAGTGAGTATTCTGCATATTTCATTTTTACTTGCTTATATTCAGGCCTTGTTAAAATAAAAAATAAAAAAAATAAAATAAAAAGAAATCAGTGCATGAATTCTAGCTTCTCAATAACATCCCCTTAAAAAAACTCACATGTTATCAGGGATGGGTGGATCAGTATTCACAGGCTACCCATTTGGTACCTTTTCCTTTTACAGAAACATATCTATTGTGTATTTGATCCCAACATAAATCTCCCGTCAAAACTCTCGTAAAGTGCAAGTCTGAACGTTTTATAGTGCTTGATTTCTGACTCATTTCATTATCTGTATTTAATTCATTAGCCATTTTTTATTAACAAACGGAGTCGTTGAACGCAGAGTGACGTGCTCTGACGTCACGCGGCAGCCGATGAAATATGACGCTGCGGACGGTCCACGTGGTCTGTTGTTTACTTCTTCCAAGAACTCTGGAGGTGCTGCAGGAGAACAGGAGCTGGGGGGGCGGCTGGGGGCTCGCAGAGTTGTGAAACAGCGTTCCTGGTTAGAGTTAGATTACATTCGGAAAGAGACCCGCCGCCGGTGAGACATGTCCAGCTGAAAAATTGCCCCAGTTTTGGTTTGTTTTTGTTGGGTTTTTTTTCACTCCCGTTGCTCAGGAGAGGCTCTCACCCAGCGCGACACCTCAGCTGTATGTACTGGTGTGGGTCTGTCGTGAGTTCTCTGCTCTTTGTTCTCCTCACGAGCTCAAGTTCAAGTTCAGCAGAGCCTGTGTGAAGCAGTTTGTGCAGGGTTAGCCGGGCAGTGGAGACTCCTTTAAATGGTTGAAGAAAAAGCACAGCAAATGTTGCATGAATGTATCTCCTGCACATGCAACTTGCTTGATAGAGTTAAGGATCCTACACTGGAGTGTTTTTCCTAACATGTTGTCTCACCCTCTTTACTTTTTCAGACAAATACTAGGATGCCTCAACTCGCAAGCTTGTTTACGCAGTTGCAAAGCGGCCCCAAAGCCTCAGAAAGTGCTCCAAAGACACAAACGCCGTCTGATTTTTTGCAGCACGTGAGGTAAGTAACACGTAGAGTAACAAAGATGTAGTTCGCCGCCACCACTGCAATAAACGGCAAAGTTAAAAGATGTTGAGGAGCTAAAGACTCAGCCGATGGTGGAGGCTGAAACAAAGCTAAAAGGTCCCGTTTATTGCTTTGTTCCTCGTAGGTAGGCTGTTTACTAGCACATTTGTTCCCAGAATTGTTTTAGACAACAGTAATGTGTTTTGCCGTTTGTGGTTTTTTTTTATGTGTTTTTGTTCGTTGTAGGAGACTCACCGGGCTGAGAAAAGATGTTTACTGCAACCTGCGAATCCCTGACCAGTGTCAGACCACCAAAGACGACATCAACATTGTCCTCCTTGCAGGTTGACATCTAAAATAAAATTACATTCAATGATAGATACCAAAGTGTGGGTTTTAAAATGTCCCCCTATAATCATTTTCTTAACTCAATCTAGCTGTTTGATCGTGTTTCTCAAAGGAAACTGGTTGTAGGCCTTCAGGTAAGAATTGGCTATAAGTATTAATGTACTAAATCTTTCAATCTGGATCCTGAAACTGGATCCGGATCCTTTTCAAGCATGGAAAAAAGACTAAATCTAATGGACGGATTTTTCATTACTTTGCAACTACGTGTTTTGTAACACTGAGCAGTGGTATTTGAGATATTCTGTTTCTCCTTGGCCGTCTCGGGACGGTGGTGGAGGTATGCACTCCACTCAGCGCTTCCTAACCTTTTTATTTTGTCCTTTAAGGCCGTGGAATCTTCTGCATAGATGTGAAACCCTGGAGAGGCGCTGTGTCCGCACACAACCACACCTGGCACGTGCAAATGAGGGAAGGGGACCAAAACGTAACCGATAGCTGCACTGAGCAGGTGGAGGATCCCCTCAAAGCTATCATGGTAATAAAAAAATAATAATAAAAAAGACATTAAATGCTGAAATTTCGAAATACCATCGTGAAGGTCAAATGGTCTGGCACACTTGTGCCCGAGGTCCGATTGATTGTCCAGCCGGGTTAAGAGATTCCGAGTCACCGCACCAGTGGATATGGAAATTTCACACACTACAGCAGGGCTTTTCTAAAAGTGCTTGCTCTTCATTTGAAAGGCATTAATTATGTTCATTGTGGGGGGGGGGTGCAGCAGGCAGGTGCCTAAACACAGCTGTCACTGTATGGGCCCACTTCTGTTTGGACAAATTTATTTCCATTTCTATGGATGCGCGGTTTTGGACTGGGAGCTTGACCGAAGAGCCCGGTGGCAAAGAATCACTGCATTATTTCAATAATTCTGCCTGAATTAAACATATTATCTTCATTTATCTGCACAAAGCAGAAAGAGCTCGACCCGTTGTGCCAGTTCAAAGTTGCACAAGTCCTTAAAAAGGGTCCTTTTTTGAACCTGGGAAGTGGATAATGACGCATTGTGTGAATGTTATAAGTGCCCATTTGATTGAACCAACAATGAGATGGTTTAGATTGATTAGTCTATCAACAGGATATTAATAAAAACGCATTGCTGGTAATTAAGTAATTAAGTAATTGCTACTTCGGGCATTGTTTTATCTTTGTAAATGTGTGGTTTGTCGGGCGACACGAGCCATCATCAAGACATCTTTTGTCAATTCTTGCACGTGTTGCTTTAAAGAATACAAGCGGGTTTTTTTCTCACATAAAATCTGACACAAGAGACAAAACTTCTCAAAGTTGCAGCCTGAAAATGAAAAAACATAATGATGTGGCAATAATCGTTTTAATTCGCTTGATTAAGAGAGAATGATTAAGTACATATCCTCTGCTAAGTATTGTTTGAGGGTCTTTTTTAACCATTTCCTGACACCGAAATAATTAGTCTGAAACTAAATTGAGAGATGAACCAATCAATACTGATTCATGAATTCTCCTCTAGGCCAAGACGGCTAACTTATGTGGCCACCTGAAGAGGAGTGGCGTGTCTGTGAGCCACAGCCTCTTCTTCCCCAGGGTGATCCTCCTCTCCCCGGACTGCGAGCTGAGCGAGGAGCTGAGGGAGAGAAGGGAGCTGGTCTCCCACAGCCAGATAGACGACTTCCTCAGATCTTTCCGGGACGGCTACGTGGCCTGGATCTCAGATGCGCTGACTCCCTCCTGGCTCTCTGGTGAGTGGTTCCCTCGCTACTAGTTCATTCAATTCATGTTCAAACGGTGCAAAAATCTACGTCTTATATCGTCTTTGTCTGAGTCGTGAAATATAAAGGAATTCACTATTGCAGACTGTTGAACTAATACAAAGAAAAGTGACACTTGATTCTTGTTGATCTGGTTACATATGTTTTAAGAGCTTAAGAGAGACATTATTGGAACTAATTATAAGAAGCAATAGAACGCTACAGCTTGAGTTGAACTTTGGTATTATTTTGTGATGTTTTTCTTCCTTTGCTGCAGGTCACCTGTCATACAGGCAGATGGAGTCGGTGCGGGAGGTCCTGGGGAGGGTGGGAACGTGGGATCGGGTGCGGCTGCACTGCGGCCAGCAGGTGAGAGGGGACTACTTGGGCTGCCAGTACATCGCTCTCAACCGGCAGGAAACGGACACCCTTGAATTTTCCCAAGCAAAGACCCTGTCAGTTGATTCGCTGTGGGCCTTGCTGGGACATACTCCTCAGGTCAGTACTCTACAC
>KV751339.1:1609031-1634483 GCA_001698575.1 Mola mola
ATAAATTTTTTAAAAAAAAAAAAAAAAAAAAGCAGAATCTCACGCAGGCTATTTAAAATTTAATTTGTTGGTTTCATACCAAGCAAAATTTGGCTAAACATGGAATAGTTTTTTTTGAAAAAGGATGTACTGACTATAAACACCTGCGCAGGTTTTTAAGTTTACCACACAGGAAACAAGAAAAGAACTCGTAAACGTTGTTTCCCTGAATGCACAATTTTTGATTGCTGCGGTTAAGGAACGTGTCAAAGAAAAGTTTATCTGAGGAATTTCCCAGGGAGAAAGATCCATTAGTTGCACAACATTTTTCAACAAAAGTTAAAATAGTGGGTAAATTACCGGGATGTTCAGATTTCTGTAATTGCAGCCTTGCTCTCGAAGGGAAACCGGAATTGGAAATAATTTGCGCCGGAGTGTGTGTAGGAAGCAGCAGAGGGAAGCTTTACCGTGCAATTACACATGGGAAGAGTGCTGCAGAATCACAAGTGTCTGTAATGAACTAGTGAAGACACCAGCACTTACACGGTGGAAGGCGGTGATAAAAGCTGCCTTGTAATAGCGTGTGATTAAACTTGGTAAAAATCGATTTTTTTCAGTCGAGCACTAAGCCACTGTGAAGAGTCCCATGGAGAGATTCTGCATCTGTCAATTTGAAGATGACTCAACGTGTTTCCTCAAAATTCATCACCCGGCATGCAATACCAGTCATTTTAGAGGGTTCTTCGAGGGCTCTTTCGTTAATTTAGTTAAACACCAACCGGTACAGTTCATGTTTTACTCATTCCTACTTAACACAGGTGGAGATGGAGTTCCAGTAAATTTGAATACACCGTGAAAATAAAGCTCCGAGCCATTAATATTCATCGTAAAATAATTTATTTGAACGTGGAGCGAGCTGTGGTTGAGAAAGACACACAGTAATCTTTAAGTGATATGCATCAGAAAGAAAATGAAAAGACAGAGGTCAAACTTACATCATGGATGATTTAATAAGATTATTACTGTCAGCACTCTGTATATGAAGTTATTCAAGATATTCAAGAACAATGGGAATATGTTACATTGCGCTTTCAATGAAACTGTTCAAATGTATGGAAAATACTTTTTTAAACTTAACTTTAAGATAATTAACAAGGGCCAAAACCACCAGATTATTAGTTGATTTACAAAAAAGAATAATTTGATGTGTTATTTATTGTTTTTGGGAACGTTTTATTCCAATATTCCCTTGCTTCAAGTTTTAGATGCTCCTCTTTGCCAAATATGATAAGAAAAAAAAACGCAATATCAAAGATTTCAAGTGTTGAACATGTCCTTTGGGGCTATGAGAAAACCCTGAGGAGCTATTTTTTGAATATTAAAAACTATTGATACAATACTAGTTGAGAAATTCCCCCCAAAAATATTGACAGATTAAATGTTCAAGAAATTGCAGCCTGTAATGATATAATTACACTGTTGCAATATGAAGCCAAATAAGTGATACTGAATTATTGCCCAGATTTCATACCAGATTTTTTTGCTATTAACGAGTCTCTGACCAAATTTGCCATAAAAGGGCTGTACCATTTTCTTTGACCGCTGGCCGAGATGGTAATTTTATCTCAGCAGGCTCAGCTATTTGTTTTTGGAGACTCCGGATATTACAGTGATCCGCATAGTATAGGTAGTAAGATATGATCAATAGGGATTCATGAATAATGAAAAGGCAGAGTGGAGGAGAAGAGTCACTTAATTACAGTTTCAAAAGCCATTCTCGTTAATTGAGGACTATAAAGGTGGCGAAGTAGAATGAATGCCAACATTGGATTTTTTTTTTTTTTTTTCTGTGACTTTCACATGATCGGTAAGTTTCCTCTAATTGATGCATGTGTTCGACTTTTAATATAGTTTATTTTTTGTGCTCTCGGCCCATTTCCTGTGACCACCTGGGAGCAGACTATCGTTCTTTTAATGCGAAGGCTAATACGCTGCATATCCAGACAGTGTGCAGCCGCTGCGTGTAGCAGATACACCCCATAATTGACAGCCTTGCCATCTGTTACAGTTATGTGAAATTATGGATAAACTAGTTAACAGACACTTTGGCCCATTGTCTGTTGTTTTGATAATCACCCTTAATAACGGACGGCATCAGTATGGTCTTTAAACCTGATTTGGGAGTTAATGGAGTCAGATGGGGGCAGTCAGTGTATGCTCTGGGGGGTAATGCTGTTAGAGATGTTTGTAAAGAGCAAATTAAATCAGTCATAGATTGTACCCTCTCAAGTCCGCCAGACAGCCAGACCCATTGAAGAGAAACGGGGATTCATATTTGAACCTCCCGCAGAAAATACACTTATGTGGATGGAAATAAAGTCAGAGCTGGGTGAATGGATGAAAATGGTTATTGCCGAAAGTCTAATGGCTTCCTGTTAGCCGACGCAGGTTGGTTGGAAGCACAGATGTAGCTTATCAGAACCTATAACCGGCTGTCTTTCACGTTCAAGACCAATGTGGAAATTAACATAGACGGTAACGTCACCAAAACAGAGTTTAGGCATCCTAATGGACTGCCCACAGCTGGAAGACATAACATTTCAATTATAATGTGTAATTATAATTCTATTGGACTCGTACCATTCAGGGGATTAAATGACTCCCCTCTTGCATGGAAATATTTCATTGGTGATCCTAAAAGTATTTGACAACAATTTAATTAATAAGTGAATCTTTAATTAAGGATAAATGTTAAATGTTCACTGGTTAGTAAATGTGTGTTTTTTGTCTTATATTATATAAATAAAGTATGGTTTTTATTTAGGTTTTATTTCACTTTTTGTTGGTCAAAGCAAGTTGGGCTCCGGCAGCCTCGCCACCATTTTATTTACCCGGAAATGTATCATTTATTAAAAAAAAAAAACTATCTACAGATAGCGAGACAACTTCTCTAAAACCAAATCATTCTGGCAACAATTTAGCACTAACAAGCATGTGTATGACACACTGCTGCTCCTGGCAAAATAAGGTGGATAAGATAACAAGTTTAGAACTTGTTATTTTTTTTAAGGGTGTATTACATCATCAGCCAGAATGCTACGATGATAAGGAGACAAGTTTTTTAAGTTTTAAGTAAAAGTATATCCTGCTGTGTATGGAATTATTAACAATGTAAAAATAAATCCATTGATAAGCAACAGTTATTCCAGAGAACCATGCTGAGATGAAGTAAGATCTCGTATAGCAAATTGGATTGTTGTCCAGCTATTGTCAAGGCACCGTGTGCAGCATGTTGGATGGTTTCGATGGTCGATGTCAAAATATTCACTCTGGCAGACAGTTTTTGGTCTTTTGCTTCTTTTTCTGGCAACAATATTTTGTGGCATTCTTAGCATTCTTTTGTTCACAAATGTCTCTTGATAGACGGTTCGCTGAGCACCAAACTTTCCCAACTGACCCATGTGTCAAAATATATCGATGTCTACTCCCCTTCATTTTCTTCCTCTTCTCAAATCATTCCTCAGTACCAGAGTCATTTGTCAGTTGACGTGAGCAAGAGTTAACAGTAAATGTAGAGCGCACTTTCTGTTGTAACCAAGTTCATTAGCTACACAAAGTCATTTTAGTCAATCGCCTCTAGATTCGTTAACGTGATGCCGCCTTTAGTTGATCTTTTGGGGGAATCGTGGTACATTGTAGGCTGTCTTGAGATGGTCCAGCAGGTAGTTTCAGCAGTGGGTATCAGGTACCAGGTCTGGGGGATCCAATAATGCAGAGACACACACGGAGCTTTCTAAATCGGTAGTCGTTTTAATAATGAAGGTCAAAACCAGGAATTCAAACTATGCGAGGGTACAGATAAGGATAAGGCAAACTCGGTAATCGGAACACGGAATACAGATCGGACACAAGGAGACTTACAAGGAGTAAATGCTGGAATGCTCGCTAGGTAGACGAGACAATCTGGCACAGGAGGAAGGGAACACGGGGGTTAAATACACGAGGGAGAGGTAGACAGTTGGACGCAGGTGGGACACATTAGGGAGAGGGAATAATCAGGCACACCTGGGGGACAAGACTAGACAGGAAGTGGGGAATAGACACATAGGGATTTCAAAACAAGAGGGGAAACACTGACTGACCCTAAAAGACAGACACTTTACACTAGCAGACCCTGACAGTGGGGTCTTAGTGTAACATTTAATATGTTTAGTTTCATAGAGAAAGTTTCACATAGCGCCAGTTCCATTGGTTTGGCACAAAAAGAGGTAAAAAAAAAAATGATTTATGTTAAAAGATATTCAATCTTCAGAAGCTGTTAAAAGGCACTTTTACAGTTTGACAACCATAATGTCAAATGTTTTTAGTGTAACGATTGTTCACATTACTGCTTTTTTATTTAATGAGCACACACATTCTTTTATGGTACGTTCCAAAACGAAGGTCCAGGGTCCAATGTGCAACTATCATTACTATCTCAGCCACACACAGGTCTGAATGTGGGGAGAGGACCCTCAGGGCCAAGGTTGGGTGTCATCCAAAGGGCTGAGAGCTCACCTAACCATGTCTACCCTTGATCCACCTCTTACTTTCAGTGTCAGGGCAGTCGAGTGAAAGAAACTAAGCCTTCTTACTCACCCTTTGCTAATAGTCAGAAATCCTGGTTCATCGTTCACTGTTCACCTTTTACCCTTTCAACCTCAAGCAGACAGCTCATTCTCCATCCACATCATCTCCTTACAAATAGCTGTAGGTGATGTGGTTTCCTCTCTGGTTTATGACACCAATGGACCTGCATGTGTGACCGCATTTTAAGTTTTAAGTAAATGTAATTATTTCTGAATACAGTCCTGACAGTTCTTGCGAACAACAGGAACTGTGTAATTGGGTAGGGACGTGTCACCACCTGTGTGATTTGCCATTCACAAAGTTGAGATTCTACTGCGGATAAAGTGAAAGAATCCCAGTGGGGTATCAGTCAGCGGGAGCTGTAACCTGGAGGCATGGGTGCCGTGTTTCAGGTGAACTCTGAGTGAGCGTAACGCCACACCAGCCTGAGACGGCGACTTCTTTGTTCCACGCCGTGTCTCACCAGATACTGATGGGGATGAACGCTGAGCAACACACCTCAGGCGCAGCAAACAGCTCCGTTGGTGAGCCAAACGCGATGGAATCGGACCAAAAGGGGTTCGCTGTCATTTCGGATTGATTTAACAAGGCAATTAACTAATTGTTGTGTGATTTGGCTCATTAGACAAATAAATTAATCACCTGCTGAGCATGGAGTGTGAAACAGCGCAATATTTTCAATTTGGTGATAATGGATTTTCACGATAGCAATGATCCTTGATGGTATGCAGCTGTGACACACTGTCTTTTTGTGTATCAGAAACAGATTCCACTTTAAGTGACATTGTTTTTACTAGTTATCAGCTCCTTTGCACTTTGTGTTTCTAGTGTAATTTAGATACAGTGTCGTCTACAGCCTGATACTGGGCCTCAAGTAGCTGGGAGGGTAACAGACAGTTCCCGTATCTGACACATCACCCCTTGTGAACAACACCTGGCAGGCAGTTTGTCTAGACCACACAGAACTCCTCTCTTTAAGTTTGTGCCAATGAGTGCAGTAGTCAAACTTGTTTTGATGCCTTTGTAATTTTATATCATTCAATATTTCCATGTGGATTTGGTGCTCTGTAAATGTCGACTGAAAGTTTTCAAGCCCGTTTTATTGTTTGCAGCGTAAAGCGAGTTTTTATTGTATTTTGGATTTAAGGATGAATCAGTTAAAGGTTTATTTTAGCCCAAATGAATCATTTTGAATCGTTAGTCATTACCATTTTCCAAAAATCTGGTTTCTATATTACTTTTGTTGCAGTTATGACCAAATGGTGGATGAAATAGAATAAATTTAAATAGCTATTAGTTAGATTTAGGTCTGGGCGGTATAGCTTCAAAATAAAATCACCATTGCTTAAGGCCATATCCCCATATTTCTCTTCAAAAGCGCTTCATTAATGCTGAGACTGGACAACAAACTCAAATATCGCAATACTTTTGACCATATATAAAAACTTGATATCAATAGTGAAACAATATTGTAGGGATGACTATAGATGTTGAGACCAAATATTAACAAATTGATATTTTTGATAAATAGTCATCAGCAGTGTGGATTTAATGACTGAAGTGGGTGAAGGAAAATGTTAAAACAGGTAGAACACGCTGCTAAGTTCAGAAAATTACATCATTTTACTATATTACAGCCTTTAAAACAAAGAAAAGACGACACCATTTCAGGATATAATGATACTCAAAATCTCAGATGATATATATTGACTTGTCACGATAATGATAAATATCATATTCATTGCCCGGCCCTAATTACAGTTTGTGCATATTCTTTATCAAACACAACATTATAACGTATAAACGTGGATGCCCATCAGCCAATCAGCATACTTGTCTAACATTATTCACAATTGTAATGCAAGTGTGGGACTATTATTTCAGAATTTCAGTATTGTATTTATACCTCTGTGGCCCCTCAAGTTGGACCCACTGAACCTTAATTCCATTCAATTAGGTCATTGATAATTACCAAGTATTGCATATGGCCCAGATTTGTTGAATAATTGCTTACTGGTGTCTTTGTTTATGTGATTCTCTGCCACCAGCTGTCACAAAGCCACTTTTTTTCATGCATCCTAAATTAATAGTCGCTTTTTCTTTCTAAAGTGTCTGATGCTATTGTAGCACAAGCCATGTGGCATTTGGCCAAGGCTTCAATATGAGACACAATGGTTCAGTTTTTTTCTCTTTCTCCCTGTTTTTATGCACAGTAATACGTAAGTAAATGGTGGAAAGATGTGTTTTTGAAATCGCGGTGGCTTTTGTTGCTGATAATTAGGTGAGCAGCGAGAGCGTGCAGGTGTTGAGGGTGTGCTGTGCACTTGTGTTGTGTTATCGACTTGCTCATATTCGTAGGCTGTCAGGGGTGTCGCTCTTCCCATCAGCCCCAAAGCTCACCAACCTCTTCACTATTAAAATGATCACTTTCAATAGCAGACAAAGGAAAGAGGGACCATATCTAGTGCAGGGTATTTTCCCCACCTCTAATGCTTATCTGCCTTTTGATGTCAGCGTAATAAAAGGCCTATTGGGCTTCCACAATGACCTGCAAAATGGACAAGAGCCGATATACTGGGCTCTGACTGTCGCTACCATTAACTAAAAGGCCCAGACATTATGGAGAGCCATGGATGAAAGAACATGGGAAAAAAAATAATAATTGAAAAATTGCCTAATGCTAAAGTGAAAGAAAATGGAACTGTGAAAAGGCACTGTAATATTCTGTTATCCCCTGTAAATGCAGCCAAACAAGAGATGCAGCGAGGCATTCTTTTTGAAATGGATGTGGTTCAATTACCTGCATGTCTAAATCTAGTTAAGGCTTCCATTGTCAGGCTGAAACATAACAGGCAGTTTTGATGTAGTGTTAAAGCTTATTATGCCTTATAACCTACATAAAATCAAGAGAGATATGACTCCATTTAAGATGTGGAGGTGAATTTGAAAAAAAAAAAAAAAAAAAGCTCACAATGAAAACAAGGTTAATTTAATATTTACTCTGTTTCAGACTGTCGCTTGGATCACTGTGCCAACAAGTGCACGGTGTTCTTCTGGGGAAAGGAACATTTGAGTCATATCTTACATTATCATGATGTTACATGTACAAACAAGAACTGCAATTGAGCCCCGATTCTGAAATTTTAGGTTGATGAGGCAGCCAATCAACAGAAAATGAATCACCGTCAGTGAAGTTGAATATCTAGACTGTGTACCCACTTGATACCTGCAAGTGGGTACGGCTCTTAGAAAAGAGCAGTGTTTGTAGTTTGCAGTAAAAAATATTTTTAATTGCTGTTCTGAAGCATAGATTAGGTTAAAGAGAGCTGCTTCATGTCAATTATTGACATGAAGTTACTGGCTTCAAATTAATATGTTATGTCATTTAAATGCTATTTACAGAGTCAATGGTAATATGTAACCAATATATGTTTATATCACACTAACTCTCGACAGAAGAAACAACAGCTTGTACACGTTGAGGTCATAATAGAAAGTCACAAGTGTCTATTTGTCTCTCACCGGAGGTCAGAGGGTCATAGTCAGGGTCATAGTCAGGGTCATGACCCCAGCAATATCCAACAACAGCCACTTGGAGACCTTACTCACCTGCATTTCCTATTTTCTCCTCCCCCCCCGCAGGTAACAGTTAAATTGTACAAGCGTGGATCTCAGGGCTGGCTGGGTAAATCCCTGAACGCCACGGCAACCATCCCCTCCAACACCTTTGTGATGTTCAGGATCAGTGGGGAGGAAGCAGACACCAAAATCCCAGCAAACGCCATTCACAGCATCACGCTCAGCATGTGACGGCGCACAGCGGTCCGTAAAGAGGACAGCGTACGCAACATGCTGCCGTGGGGGGAGGAAGCGTTCTTAATTAAGTGTGCTTCATCGTGAAAGTGCCTTTTACGATGAGGCATTTTTATTTTTGTTTTTTATCTTACACTCACACAAGCTCTAAGAAAGGACCCATTTGCCGACATCTTTGATTCTCTGATTCTTAATATTATGGTAATGAAGATGGTCTCACACAATTAGCCTGATCAGCTTTCTGTTGTTTCTAGGGCTGGCCCACACTTTACACTAGCCATTAATTACCCATTACGCTGGCATCGGTTCAGGACTGAAGTGTTTAACGGGCTAATTGTGGCGGCTAAAAACTGGCCGCCTCCATCAGATTAAGGGCCAAGCGCGTTCCCACGTCTGTGGGTTTAATGGGGGCTGATTTGCGGTCCGTTTAGATGGTGTGACTGCAAGGTGCGTTATTAATATGCTCCACCACACCGAGGAGATGATAACGTATACAAGAGTGCACAGGCGCAACCGCCAGCGCCATTCATAACTGTGTCTGAGTCACTTTCCATCAGTTACTGGGCTCACACGGTTGCGCTAACAGCTAGCAATTGTATTTACTGTGCCTGGTAGTGGCCGAAATGAAGTTATTTTTATCAAGATATCAGTGCCTTTAGCTAATGCAATTGAAGGAGCTCTCTGTGTTGATGCTATCTCTTTGCATGGCATCTTTCTACCTGAAACATCATTACACTGTACTCAAGCTCCTCACGTTTTTCAATTGTCTGTTTTACTTGAGGCTCACATCTGTGGTGGTTGCACAAAGAGTACTTTGTTGTTTGCTTTTGTATGCGCACATTTTGATTCTCTGGTTCTTTTCAAGACACAGATCTTGGTCTGCATTGCTTGGATTTGCCACCCAAAAAAAGCCGGGACACTGTGTAGAACAAATAAAAGAGGCTGTGATCGTTTGCTTAACAGGTTAATTGGTAACAGGTGATAGTGGTGTGATAGGCTAAGGGTTCCAGATCTCTTGCAATGATATCGTATTAAATATAACTTAGACTCTAAGAGTTAAAGTTTCTCCACTTAGTTTGATATAAGAGTCATTCCAGTCATGGGATGGGAAAAATCCGGCTGGCAAGGTCCCCGTTGGAACGCCAAAGATTGCAGAAAAAGAGTTAAGGGCAACAACCACATTCGTCATCTCATGGTTTCAAATAGGTTCACCAGAAATGAACTAACTTTGGGTAAGACCAGACAAGACATTCGTCCCCAATATTAGGAGAAGTTTTAACAATCTGTTGTTAGTATCACGGATCCCGTTTAAGAATTTAGCTTTAAATTAGGCCATGATGGCCACATATGGAAGTGGAGTGGACCAGTTTTGTTCTCTGGACAGATCTGTTCCCAGGATTTGTTCCCAAATTGTTTTGTTTGAATGAGGGGAATTGAAGTAGCCAAAGCCCACAGACTCAATAAAAGCAGACTTTTTTTTTAAACAGCTGTCAACGTGCACAGGTGTTTGCAAATGATTGCAATTTTTTTTCTTTACTTTTTACGGAGAGTTCCACCTATTTTTGAATTACGGTTTTTGAAATCAATGTGTGTGCTTTAAATTTGAAGAGTGTCCTCAGGAACTTTGTTCTCCACAACACTTGACAAACAATACTGACAAAAGTAGATCATCTGACAGCAGAAGGATTTAAAAGAAATGACTATGTTTTGTTGGATTTGTGCTGGGTGCATGCAGGTGTTGCTGTTTTACTTTACTACGAATATTTGTGGTATATTTGGCTTTAAAATTCAAGCACTTTCGTAAGCCGGTTGGTTTAAGCGTGGTCGTTTTATTCATTGATTTGTGTTTTTTCTTTTTTCTTTTTTTTGTCACTTGAACTATCAATTGTAACAATAAAAAGATTTCATGATCTCTTGCTTCTCATAATGTTTTACACATGAGCGTCTTTCAATGGATTGCAAATGATTTATAATATATTAAGTGATTTCTCACCACTGGGTCATGTGGTTTTCTCGAAGCATTATTTGGGGGAGGGCGGAGGGCACGCATCAACAACACACTCTGCCCTTTGAGAGCATGCAGCACGTCTCGGACGTGGTAAGAGACTGGATATTAGGAATGGATGACTGGCCACAGGGACAATGCAATCTCTGTTGGACAGAGTGGTGGCCACAGGGAGGGGAGGCTGAGCGGAAATGGACATGGAGATCAGACCAGAACATACTGTGACAAGGTAACAAGGTAAACTGATCCAGGCTGCAATTCCTCTAGAAACTGAATCAATGAGGGTTCTGTTAAAATGGAAATCCTCCCGGATATCGAGTTATGCTCAATCTATAGCACAATGGAATCAACTGTAAAAATGTAGTCGTTTTCCTTTGCAGTAAACATTGACAAAATCCAGCCTGTAGAGATTCTGACTGCTTATATTGGCCATTTATACACCTGTCTGTCTAAATTCCCAGTCACCCAGGTAGTGGTAGTCTCAAGTGCTTAAGTTGAAGGCATCTGGACTTGTCTTATCTCCTCTCCCCAACAAAGAAGTCTATATGCTTTCAACTAAAGCACTAAAGACTATGCACCTGTTTTAACAGAGAAACATGGCGAGCTGGTCCAGGAGATGAAGAACAGCAATTCATGACCCAGCAGAAGGACTATGTGGCAGACTTAGACCTCTTGCCATTTGGGAGAGTCCCCAGGGTTGTCAGGTCAGGTCACTCGTCTGACCTTGCCTTTCACCGCGGTGCTGCATTCATACGTGTCAGTACTTGAGGATATAACGATTGTCAATGCAGTTTGACAGCCACATTTGAGCACTGACCAGCCTCAACAAACTGTTGGACGATATTTTTGTGCAAACCTGCGCCTTCTCCAATTTTGCCGCTTCAGCTTGACGGGATCAAAGTTTCTAATCAGGCAGAGGTCAAAATGCTCTTTTTAACTATAATATGTTCTGAGATGCAGCCTGTTTCATCTGTGAAGGGCCCTAGAGATGAGATTGTGTTGTACTGAGAGTCTAACCCCCACGGGAAACAAAAGCTCTGTTTACCGTAAGTGGGCAAACAGTTATGAATGACTCTTGGCTCAGATTGTGCCACAACATAAACACACAGTGAGCACTATGGTGTTGATGTATTAATATTCAGTCGTTAACAACTGTGCCATCACTTTGCATCTGTTATCTACAAAAATATTTCTCCTACGATGAACTTGCAGCTTAAAGACCAGTTCACCTAAGTAAAAAGGTTATTTCTCCTGTCACTGAACAATGCAATGGAGCTTTTGTTCTATTTGCCCTGTTTTTTGGGGGTTTTTTTACACATCCGTGCAGGGTTTTCTCTTCATTGGAGGTAAATACTTTTTTGTTTTCACTCCAAAAACACACACACACACACACACACACACACAGAAGTTATGTTGACCAAAATTTGTTTTTAATGACCCCTTGAAAGCATTTAGCTACCATTTCAGTAACAGACCAAAAACATGGTATACTGTAGGTTGTCTGTGCATCATAAACATCTTCAACAATTTTCATCCAATCCAATTTTTCAGTGTAGTAGTATCAGTAATTGACATGCATACAGCTTAGCGTGGCAAAAGAACAATCTTTACAGAATCAATAGCACAGTTCACATCAGATAATCCAGAGACCCTGCAGTCTAGGGCAAACCATTTTAACATTTAAACGCTAGCTGTGACATACTATATATTGCAGGTATCTGTGAGTCACTTGTCTGGGAATGCAACCTGCCCCAACAGGGTTTTACGTTAAAGAGTCACAAGAAAAACGAGGAAAAAGAAAGATATGCATATACCTAAAAAAGAAAATAGCAGATAGTCCCCAGTTGCCATGAGAATGATTTGTTGTGTGTAAGGTATACAGTGTGAAGCTTTTGCATCTTCTGAGGATGTATTCATTTAATACAATGAGGCGTCTTTTATGCGCTTTGCGGCAGGATAAAGTGTAACTGTGGTGAAAGCATAAATACAAACTACATTTTAGGCTTTTAAAAAGCTACCACAATGTGATGATAAAAAGAGACAGGCTGTCCTTCTACTGCCCACCAACCTCTATTTTCTGACCGCTACTTTATTGAATGGCATCAAAGCTTTCAGAGTGCCAAGGCGGGATTCAAAATAGATTACCTTTGGCAGATGTTTATAATTACGTCGAGCACTCTAAAGTGTCATCAAGACCGAATTAATGTTTAGTTATTAATACACTTCATTGTGCATTAAAAAAGGGAAAGTCTCTCAATTGTGCTTCATGAAAAATTGATTAAATAGGTTCATGAGTGACCACAGGCAGGGGGCTGCAGAAATTAGACATTTTCGAAACATCTCTCAAAAGCAGCACACTTGTAAAAACCACAGCACAACAAAAGACACACAGGAGTGAATGAAATGAAGCTTCCCTGCCAATTACTGCTGCGAATGTGGCTGCAGTGGGGCTTTTTGTGCTTCACACAAGCAATCTTTTCTCCCCTTGTCCCCAGCCATTGAGAGGGATACATTAGCTGGGGTGAGATGGATGGATGGAGTGGAGAGGAGCAGAGCGGAGCGGAGCGTTGGCAGTCAGACAGCTCACTTCACGCCTGGTGTTACACACCTCTCTTATGACTTCACTCACAGTGCTCGCACAGAGCACGATTTTTACAATGTCATCTCCTACCCCCGTTGCAAGACAAGAATCCAGACGTGTAAAATATCCGCTCACTTTTATCCTGTTTGGACGAATTTGTCGTGACATTCATGCGCTGATTCATTTCTCGCCGAGCAGACCTCTGTCTATATCTTGCTCCTTATTCTCTATTGAGCTGAAATCAACCTATGTCTGTAATTACATTTTCATAGATAATATTTAGCCGGGAGCACCCATAGGCAGGTGGTTGGTCAAAAGGGCCCTCCAAAAAACCTGCTGAAATTGAATTTAAAAGGGAGGTGAACTTCATTTTCAGTGACTACATTTCATCTTGTCTAAACCACAGTGAAACTACTAAATTAAAACCATAAATGTACAAAATGTAGACTAACAAAACATTCCAGACATGTTTTGACATGTTTATTATAGACAAATGTATATATATCATTCATCTATTCATTTATTTATTTCTTTAAAATACATGCTTGAGGACCACTTCACTGCATGCTTCACTCTTTTTGGAAGCTCTGCCGGCTCACAGGCCTACAGGCCTGCATATGGCTCAATGCGTTGCAACTGACAACTCTCAGTAATGTTAATGCCGTGGATAACAACATCCATCATGCAGTTTCATTAGCGCTGTCCCCTGACCTGTTTCACATAATGTTGTCAAATGTCAGACGGCAGATTATTGGAAGGTATGATGATGATCAATAGAGGGAAAAGAGAGAGAGAGCTGTGAGTGGCGCTGCCGGCACGGCCGCAGAATAAACCTCCATTCAGCATTCTGCCGCCTGTCACAAATCTGAAAAAAAAATCAGGAAAAAAAACAACAAATGGACTAGCCCAAGGCAAGAGCTATCAATAATAATATAATGTGTGGACAATGATGAGTTAGAGGCAGACTTCTCGATGCATTGCCGCCCTGCGCGCACAAACAGCAGCAGATGAATCCATTGATTACTCCATTCACATTAGTTTACTTAATCTGCATTTGAGTCAATGGGACAGCACACTGTTTCACTTCGCTGAATTCAGAAAAGTTAATTATGTCCAATAATCAAAAGCTGTTTATGAGAACACCTCACTTTTGTGTCATTGATTTGGCTCTGTAATGCACTGCAGTCACTGATCACTCAGACAGAATGCACTTAGGAAATGACATTTTATATTCAATAACATAGATTTTCGCCTGCTTAGCCACATGTTGGACTTTAGACAGTGGCCAAACATTACATTTACAAAATTTATAATAAATATAGACACTAATAATGATATTCCTATTTAATTTGATCAACGTCAGATCTGGGATATTGAAGGAGAGCTCAGAAAAAAACTATTTTACTCTGATCTTAACCGGATGCCTAAATCTCTAAAAAATTCTGCTTCCCGGACAAGATACAAGAAGAATCTAGCTCCTAACATTTGGTTAAATTTAATACGTATATATATTCGTTATTTCTTAATTTGCACTTCAGCAAATTTGTCTTCTTTTGCTCATGCTGTACATATGCACTTTCTTGTTTTAGTAGGAATTTTTCTGCTGCAATTTGTGTGTCTCAGAAGTGATTGACACTCAAGTCTCCTTTTGTTGAGAACCTTTACTGTTGGACCAATAATTCAACAACATGCATTCCCATTCAATTCCTTTCTATAGTCGTCAAACAATACTGTTTAATATTACTATTTAATATTAACACAAGGCAGGGAAACCCAATAGCACTAAACAACTCTGAGTTGCTTCATTTTTTCCGTGGTGTTACCAAAGACCCATGAGATCCTCCGAGACCCACAACTGCCACTACAATAACCCTGGTGTACAAGTTCCTTGACCTAAATGTCACAGGGCAAACCAGACAAGAAGATCATGACAAAACAGAAAGTTTTTTTTTTTTTTTCTTTTTCCTTTTTCTTTTTTTGTTACGACACCGAAATGTGAGAGAAATGTGTGAAACAAATATGGGTCAACGATAGAACAGAAACGAGACTCACTGATCTCTCATGTGAAAAATGAGGCCTGGCTTTGCCTGCTGTTGATAATTCAGAACTTTCTATTCTTACACCCATAACCTGGAGGTGTGAGTAGACAAAATTCATCCATTTCCTCGGTTTTTTTCTCAGCGTGACACTAAGTCTTAATTGGCTAATAATAGTTGCCTTGAAATGCTGTTCTTCAGGGGATTTGCCAGTAGCATCTCATAACGTGGGTTGAAATGGATACAGGGAGTCAGCAGCCACCCAGAGGCACGCAGGGAACCTGAGCCTCAAAGATGTGGTGCATTAGTTCTGCTAAGCTAACCGTGAATGCTAATTGCAGGAAGGACAAAGTGTAACCCTTGCCCTGTGGCCATGAACCCATCAAACAGCACAGAGGGCTTCATAGATGTGGAGAGGGTACAAAGATGGGAGCTTGTTTTAAATGATGATAACAAGTGTTCCAAAGTCCCCCCTGGGACCTCAACATATTTTTTGGACAGCATAAAAAAAAAAAAAACTGCCTGTCACTCCCAAAACCGACCGCAAATCATTGATACAATGCAACAGGTTCTACATTTTCAAGTGGACTATGTTGTCTGATGTGCATTGGAGTTCAGCCCCTGACAGGTGGCTCTCTATAGGACATGGATCAGCTATGCTTAAGTGCTTGTAGTTTCACCCCTGAAGGGAAGTTAACAAAGCAGTCATGGTACAACGTGACACCTTATACATGAAAGATGTCATTTATAGAAGCCATCAATCATTTTCTCTCGGTCAAGCGGGCAACACCTTAAACGCTTGAACAGAACAGAAACCTGAATAAAGCATTTTTTTAAAAACGTGGTATTTTGGTTTGGTCTGCGGCTCTGGTGCCTCCTGGTCATACATTTTCAAACATGACCCTGATGCACTGACTGCCCCCATCTTCTTCATACGTACATCCATCAGTTTGACAGGTGGAGTGACAGCTGATTTGACTGCTGACTGTTTTTGGCACTGAATCACACAATTAACGTTTTGTAGTCAGTTTAACTAAAAAAAAAAAAAGTGCATTGATGTCCCTATAAAGTGCAGTTTCTGTCCATGAAACCCAATAGAATATTAATATATGTCATCTGAGAACCATGAATATTTGTACAAAATGATGTGCCCTATTTTCTGGTTATTCATCGTCAAAAAAACTAAATTCAGCAGACTACCATAAAATCTTGCAGTCATGTTCTCCAATAAACTGTGATAAATTCAATCTGGTTTCATTGTTTTCAGGCCTGATTCTCACACATTTTTTTTTTTTTTTCTTATCAAATGATTAATCAGCGGCACAAGGACTTGGAGCCAATATGGAACCTCTAACCCAAAAATCAGTGACCCTCCTGTCACGGCCAGAGATGTTTGATTTACTATAACCCAGCTCCCAGGTGAACCTCCCCATCAGTAGTCAGCCCCATGCTGCCTGCCTGCCTGCCCTTTTCAGGAGATGGATGACCGCGAGTGTGAAACCCTTGCAGTGGGTTACATGGCCTTTAGCTTTACCGCCTAATTAGCTTCTAATGTAACTACCATGCTCTCAAGGAGATGTTGTCTTGCCCACCACAGGTCTTTAAAAGCCTCCTCGGGGCAGAGGTAGCTGTGGGTGAGGTGCTGTGGCAGATCACGGCCACGTCCAAGTGAAAAGCTCAGGTTTCATTCCCAGCTCGGCTGCTCTGACAACAGGACGCCAGTGCTATACAGCACAAGACCAGAACCATCGTTTTGGTCCAGTCTGATGGCTGAGTACAATCACCTTTCAGTGCAACCGCATCAAATGAAAGAGGAACATGATGCTGTTTTAAACTAGAAGGCAAATTATAAATTCAGTCACACTACTTACAGGACTGTAATGTACAGCAACACATGTATTACTTTAGTAAAATATATTAGTCAAATTACAAATTACAATTAATCTCAACTAATAAAACTAACGACGAATAACTAACCTGATTTTGTAATGATTTAATTATCAGTAAAAATTATTTTGGAGACCCTTTGGTTGTCATGTAGGTGAACTTTCAAATAAATTTCACGTAAAGAGGATGATGTTTGGTCCAATCATAACACTCCACTTTATATTTCTTTATAGCTATCTGTCAGCATCATTAGGAAGGGCCTTCAAATGGAACATTCTGGCTACTTTCACACATTGTCCTGAAATGAATATTTCTGCTGATATGACAAGGCGATAAGACGACACTTTGATGATTGACACAAGACAGTTTTAAAACTGACGAACTATTTCCTGTATCTGGGTCATATAGGTTGCTAGTGGCAGGTCTAAGTCCATTCATTCTTATGGGGATTTCTTCATCCTTTCATTAAAAATGTAGAAAAATTGGACCCATTTTTCATAAACTACATTTTTTCAAAACATTTAGACTCAAAAATGGCATTTTTCAAACTGGGAAATGAGAAGAAAATTAACTTTGTTAGCTACCTGTCTCTGCCTCAGTAATACACTCTCACCACATCTCAATATCTGTAGCAAGCACATTAAAGACTGTTGCCAATGAAAACAACATTCTTGACCTCGTTAACGTGCTCATGAGGTGTTTTTTTTTTTTTTTTTCTGTCATTTAATACTTCATGACCAGGCAACATCACCACCATTCCACCAATGTCAGTGCTCCAATGTTAGAACTTGCCATTTTGCAGTGTATAGTAGGCTAATTGAAAAGTCGGAAAATGAAAGAGCACGTAAGCACCAGCTTGCCAGGATACAGGCGTGGGTCAGAGCAGTTAGCAGGAACAGGGAAGGACTAAATTAGCACATCATAGATCCACACAAACTTGAAGAAGCGAAGGTGTAGTATTGCATTAAAAATCTAAATATGTCATTTTTATCTGGAGCAGTGTTGTATTGTTTTGACATGGACAAACTGTTTTTTGTTAGTGTTAAAAATTTCCAGTGGGAAAGGGCGGGTTAGGGTTGGTAGTGTGTACCACCTTTATACCATTAGCTGTGCTATCTTTGTTCTAGACGAACTTGAGCTTAAACTACTTTTCTTATTTTCCTGAGTGACTGTGCCTACTTTCAAAAGCATTGTTTGTATCTGCCAGTGGGCCATTATGATAACAGCAGGTATATTTGTACGGGCTATCTGTACAAGAAGGATTAGATGTAATATTCTCTGAAAATAGATAGGGAAAAATGATGTGAAAAAATGAGTATCGCCAATTGCACATATTAAGTCAATATCAAAATATCATCATATTTTGTGAAAATCCCATGTTGTCGATCTCTACTAAAAAGACAGAAATTTGAAATGAGGAATTCACTGTAAAATTAACAATAGCATTATTCCATGGTGTATCGCCATCTTTGGCCTGCAGTGTGCAGCAGTGAAACAGAAGACAAATCACAATACAGAATGCTGTCAATATTTTCCTGATGCATCATGCGATTTCCCCGTTTCCACACAGCTCATAAAGGATGGTATCACCAGCTTGATATAATGTTAGAAATCGGTCCTAAGAGATAAGGTGTCTGGTTGAAGGTCATCTGTGCCCTCTTGAGTGAACATAAGAGCCTTTTGTGGTTGGGTTAAATGCACGTGACAGGCTGTTGGAGCACAATCACCCATTTTAATTGTCATGTAACGGTTTCATGTAGAGCCAAAGTGTCTGCAACACTTCAGTGGCTGGAAACCAGAGCCTGGCCACACAACCATAGATGTGGTTAGCTGGGCCTGTGCTGTAGAAAAAAAATAAATAAATAAAAGCTTGGGAGAGCTCTGTGGACACCAATTGGGAAAACTCATTTCTCTGATAGTTTGTAAAATTATAACTCATAAATCCTTTACAGTTGCTCTCAAATATTACTTATTGCTTAAATGCCCCTGACAAATGGGTTGCCAGAGGCCTTTTTGTTCTATGCAAAACTTACAAGAAAACCTTAACAATTTTAATGCACAGTCATAGAACTCAATTTTCCAGTTTGGTGGAGGCCAAAAGATGACAGGAAACAAGGTAATTCACTGTAGCCCCAACAAAAAACCCCAGACCATTCTCAGTCTGTCGTGGGCAGCAATTACGCCCCGAAAATGAATGCCATTTCATATTAAGCTGCAGTCATAATCCAATGTCAAAGCTGGGCTCATTATCGACAATCATGGGAATTAGTTACATCATTTAACCAATACAAACTAATCATTTCCAGGATACCGCTGAAGCAGATAGAGCCATTAGGGAAAAAATTGGACCTCTTAAATAGAATAATTGGCAGCTATATCTTCTGTGCTGCTTTGGTCGAAGGGCTTCAGAAAATCACATTAGTTGCAATTGGAGATCTGAACTGAGGGAAAAAGGCAGCACTTGGACTTGTGTGTTGCACTGTTGTTTGCTATTCTCATTCAAATGATGCCAAATGCTGCATTTTAAAAGGTCTGAATTGCATCTTCCTGTCACCAATGTAACAACAAAGATTGTATTATCCCCCTGAAAACTCCCACCAGCCCTTATCTTCTACAGTACATCAATAAAATGTGTGGAATGCATTTAACTTCCATTGCAAAAAAAAAAAAAAAAAAATCTTAAAAACAGATAAGTCCGATCGGCAGTGTGCTTCCTGAATTTACCAACCAGGCCACTAACTCATAATGTGCCATTAACAGAACAAGAAATCTATAAATGTGACTCAGACTTCCAGATGCAACAAGGTCATCCAGTTTAGTGGCTTTCTCCCACTTTTACCAAACAATAAAACAGGAGCTGGTTTGGGCTGGAGACCTCTGATGTCTATCACCACAGGTCACCATCTAAGGGCAAGTGGAGCCCTCGGCAAGACGAGAGGATCCTTGCTTTCCCTCAACACATCAAGAGAAAAGACACATTCCGAGCATTTCTCAGGTTTATTTCACAGGTGGGACACGAGAGAAATGTTAAAATGTGTAAATGACTATCAGCAGTTGTTCAAATTTTGACATAACTTCCTATGCTGGAATTTTGAAAAGAATAATCCGACTTGGTGTTCAATAGTGACCAGGTAAGAAAATAAAGATCAGTTTCAGTCAAGAAAAAGAATAGTTGGCTGACAGAAACGATGAAATATTCAAAATGAGCCGGACAACAGAAGAAATGTTGACAAACACTAGACAGAAATGACACAAAACATAACAAGTACACTGGATGCCAGCAGATAACCCATAAAAACAGCTTCAAACACACAGGGAGCAACTCCGAGTCAGCATTAGGTCGACCTAGTAGAGAACAGATGAAAATTCAGGATCAATCACTGAACAAACAGTGGAAAAAAAAAAAAAAAGAAGCGAAGAAAGATAATCATGTCATATTCGTTGACTATTGTTTGGTGTTACTTCTATCTGAGGTGGATATCACTGAAGTACAGTCAATCTGACAATTATCAGGCATAAAACCAGCCTTTTGAAAGTGAAGAAACTTGTTTTTCTATGAACAGAGATCAAGCATAAATCAGTAAAAGTTGCTATTTATACAGGAGCAAAGAACTACAAAAACCGAAAGCAAAGTGTTGCACAATTTGTTACATATATGTTACATAGTGAATATTTGATATAAAGGCAACAGATGTGTAAAAAAAAAAAAAATGTTTAATACACTTTGATCAACAATTGGACAAAGTCATTTATACTTAATTATCAACAAAAGTACTGAAGTTACAACAAAATTCATAAATTACTGGATAGTCTAGTTTCTTGGCAAACACTTTATTTTTCACACAGTTGTTACTATTTTGGTTACCTTGTTTACATATTGTAGGTAAGTTATGCTTCCATTTGTCTGGTCACTATGTGTACATTTAGGGTATAGACACAAACCCTTGGGAGAATTTTCAATCAGTTCTCAATCAGTCCATCTTTCAACTGTCGGATATTGAAGAGTTGACGAACACAGATACAGATCAGCATATGCTGCAGCTGGACGTGCTCCTTGTAAGCACAGCTCCTCAAAGATTCATCGGGTAGCGAAAAGCATTTACGGAGGGCACGAGAAGAGTTGAGGGAGACTCACTTGGGCTTGGTCTCAGCATCTGTGACTTGGCGGATGAAGATGGCATCCTCTGGGTGGCTGATGTCACCCTTTTCGTGCATGTAGGAGGAGGCGATTGCGAGCATGGTGCCATCATTATTGAAGGCCAGTGATGCGATGCTGGTCGGGTACCTATGGAACTGGCAGAGGCGCTTCTTGTTGAAGGGGTCCCAGATGTTCACAAAGCCATCTGAACCACCTGGTAAAAGGAGAGGCTCAAGGTCAACCATCTAAAGATTAAGGGCCTTTTTACTGCTGAAATATGGATCTATAGTAACTATGTGTTCCAGAATCTTTGCAGTTCAATACTAAAAGGTCAAAAGAAAATGTATGATCTTCAAAAAGCAAACTGCTGCATTACAGAAACAAATTCAGTGTAGAATGAAAAATGCTGCTGCCAAATACTAACAAGACAACTCTACCTGTGGCAAAGGTGTTATGGACACTGTGAAACGAGATGGCATTGACGGGGTAAACATGCTCGATTCCATCCTCCTTCAGCCTGTGGCATTTGAAAGCATACTTCTTTTTCTGAACCTCCTGGCTTGGGTCCAGGTACTCCACCGCTACACGGCCTTCAATTGAACTCAAGACGTAGCCCTGGAGCCAAGAAAGAAAATACCAAGTTACCATCCAACTTCTGCATGGACTTATAAACACTGGAAACTGTATTTAAGATCATTCACTATTAGATGGAGATGACCTAATTTTACCTGTAAATTGCATCTTTCATTAAAACTGGGATATACTTTAATTCAAAGTATACCTGTTTGTTGGGGAAGGCTCTAATGCAGCGAGTCTGATACTTGAGACTGGACTCTCTTCTTTGCTGTACGTAGCCCATGTTCCTCAAATCCCACACCAGAACTCGTCTTCCTGCTGTGCCAACAATCAGCCTGTCTCCAGCCACGGAGAGAGTGTACACCTTTCACACATATGACATGTATGAGACAAAACAGAAACAGAACACGGCCAATTCCCAAAGCTTTACTTAATATCAATGCAAGTTAGTTTCATACAGAATTACCCTGAATATTAATGAATTTACCAATGTAATATTGGAATAGTATTATATGACTGGCAGTAAATCTTTACTCTACATGTTATGTTCTTTCCAACATGCGGCAAACCACCAACCGTATTAAATACCATTGGATTTAGAGCTGCATATTAAATTTGGGATAAAAAAATGTGGATGCATTAATAACATTTTGCACACATGTACTATGTTGTCAAACTGTATTAGACTACATGTCTCTTTTCTGTTACCTTTTCAGGCTGAGAAAAGGTGCCAGCATTGCAGGGTGTCCTTGGATCCCACAGCCGCACTGATCTATCCCAGCTACCAGTTACCATGACATTAACCTCTGGGCAGTATTCAACGCAGCGAATGGGGGCATCATGATTTCCAACTACTGTATCTGTTAGAGGATAAAATTAAATTAAAAATGTAAATAAACACATACAGGAAAAATAATCACAGTTATGAAGATCTGCATCACGTTGAGATACTGTGAGGACCTTTTACGTAGTAAGTTTGTAGCAAACCTTGGTCTGTGTTCAAATCATGAGTTTTCAACTGTGCATCCAATCCTCCACTCCAAGAATGAGTTGGGTCCTGCAAATAAAAGGATACGTTTACCTGCATGCACTCAAATTCTACTTAATAACACGGCAAAGTAAAAACATATGACCTACATAAAAAGCACAGTCAAGAACTGGAGCCGTGTGCTGGTACTTCATTCGCATGGTGTTGCTCACGACGTCGTAGAGACGGACGGTGCAGTCCCAGGAGGAAACCAGCAAGAACTGGGCTGTGCTGGGGCTGAACTTGACAGCAGAGACGCTGTCCTCTGGTCCCTGGTTCAGCTTATACTCGTTAGAGCTCGTCATCTGCAAGAAAGAAACACACCATGAACTGATCTGAAACCAAGTGACTCCGAGGATACCATCAAGACATTAACAAGTTACACATATACATAAATAGAATACTTGAATACAATACCGTACACATTGGTGGAGGCATTATGCAAGAACACAAAATTTGACTAATATATTTTACTAAAGTAATACATGTGTTGCTGTACATTACAGTCCTGTAAGTAGTGTGACTGTGTTCATAACTTCTATTATTACTATACTTTAACCCAAAACTAGAGCTGTCTGAACAAAGGTCATGATTCGTGACTGCTACTTGTAAGTGAACATTTAATGGCTTTGACGTAGATAACATTAAACTGAAACTTATTTCAGACTTATTTGTGATAATAATGGTTTTCTTTAACGGGACGGTCGTTATGTTTAGGGGGGCAAAACACACTACAGCATCATTCAGATACTCAGATTATTCCTTTTTTGATAACCTGAATCAATAAACCTGGAGTCAAAAAACACGCTTCCATATTATCACTATTTCTTTGAAAAACAAATCTAAAAAAATCAAAACTTCCTGAATTGCGCTGTGGATTTAGCCAAACTAAAAACCACTGTAGGAGCAAATACTTGGCTTTCAAGCTAAAATATACGATTTATTAGTGTGAGAGGTCGATCCACCTAGTTTTCATGTACCACTGCGACTACACGCGACTTATTCCGCAACATCCAGCAATTACACTAAGCCCACTTCTACAGCCGCCGGTGTTTAGCACTTAGCTAGCCGTTAACGGTAGAAAACAAGTCCTATTGTTAGCCCGTTCAGTTTACTTACGCTTAAGTCTGGTGTCGCTCAGAGGCTACTGGATCTTTTCTTTAACAAACAGGTTTTTTTGGTCTTAAATTTTAACGTGGAGGCTTATAAAATGCAAAATACTACACGGCAATGTGGCTACGTGAAGCTAACTCCCGTGCTAGCACAGTGGCGACGCTCCAGATGACGCCGATTGGTTGAGACAAATGTTCGAATTCCCGCTCGCGATTTGATTGGTTGATTTCTCCCGGATGACTGTTTCCGTTGTCGCCACGCAGATCACGTGACACAAGGCGGCGCTGGTGTCCCCGTAATCTCTGTCCGCTTGATATCGGCGTATAAACTGTAGCCTGTTTTATTGTCTGAGTGTTAATTGTGTCTGTTTCATTCAATATAGACACAATGACAATGCCTTAAAACGTTGTGCTTTAGTAAAAAAAAAAAGTAAAGAAAAGAAAACAACAACACTAAATTGGTCTTCATTAAGGTATTGCGTACGACAAAGAAGGAGAATTGTGCAAAATGAAGTTTGAAATCATTTTTAATTGAATGAATTAAGTAATGTTGTATCTGCAAATCTCCATAGCCTTACCAGTTTAGGCTATAGTGCTGTGTGATGTGTCAGACTATACACAGGGGCATTACGCCTCCCTTCATACCTTCCTATTGCTTACATTTATTTGTGGTTTTGTGGTTTGAGGAGAGGCTTTCCAATTGCCCACAATAGATTAAAAGGCCAATAGGTTGGAGGTTATAAACAGCCTCCTAAATAAAATCTTTAAAATATGCCTAAAATGACTGACTTTTTAGTGAGTTTGCCTTTGAGTGCGCAAGAAAAGACAGCCAATCGCTATCTCCACAATTAGGCAATCTCACAAATTACAAGTCCCAAAATCAAGCTCCACCGATAGCACCAGATCAAAATATTATTGGGTCATATAGGCTTCCAGATAAAAATTGCATGAGTCCTCAAACGGTGATTAATATTAGGCTACCTGAGTATTCATTAATGCATTAGTATAATAGCGCCGATCTGTTAAAGTGATCCCATTTTTGCAGGGTATTTTATTAAGGAAGGAACTCACCTCCGCTGGCCCCCACTGTGATTTCATGTCTCTTTAAACTGTATGTTTGGTTTTTTTAAAAAAAAAAAAAAAAAGATCCCTCCATCCTCACACAGGTGTGGAAAAACAAGACCTTCAAACCTTCAAGGCAGGACTTAATCTAACGACCCCCCCCCCCCAATGCACATCACAGTTATAATAAGGATAGATACATTTATTTTAGGGACGAAATCTTTACTGAGTGTAAGACCATATAGCCGAATATACAGACTTTTAATAACAATATTAGAGGGAAAAAAAACATACACAAAAAAACAGAGGCTATTTTGGCTCTTCCATGGCTTTAAAATTATCGGCAGAACATCGCGTCGTAAAAACAAATCCCCAACACCTGCAGTTCTTCAGGGATATTTCAAAGATCACATGATTGTCCTCACTAGTATTATTATCATTACATAAGAGAGAAATATGTTTTTGTTTTTCTGTAAAAGTGAAAGGTTTCGTAGCCTTATATGAAGCCAGAGAGGCTATTGCACGCTATTGGAAAATATCAAAATATTAAATTCCACATTTCTGTTACAAACACTGACACACATCTCAGAAAAATACACATGGACAG
>KV751339.1:1634601-1652687 GCA_001698575.1 Mola mola
GCCTAATCATAATCGAACTTTTTGTTCATTGAATCTATAAAATATACAAAATGTAATGTATCTGTTGCACTGACGGTAAGTCTTCTTTAAAACCATATGTACAGCATCACGGTGGCAGAGTCAGTGTTAAACGGGCCTCAGCAGCGGCACCGGATGAGGATAGTACATGTGGTGCGGGAACGCCAGGAGCGACTGGCTGCCGGGCGAGTTTGCAGCGGGGCCCCCGCTCGTTTCTGGGGCTCCGCTCTCGTGGTAAAGTATGGGAACCCGCACAATCCTCTGCGCCGCCGCGTGGCTCAGGTTGGCCGCCTCCAGCTCTGCGGCCAGCTGCCTTTTCCACTTATTCCTGCGGTTTTGAAACCAGATTTTCACCTGCGTCTCCGTCAGGTGCAGGGACGCGGCCAGGCCGGCCCTCTCCGAGCTGCTCAGGTAGCGCTTCACGTCGAAGGTGGACTCCAGCTGGAACACCTGGCTCCTGGAGAACACCGTGCGCGTCTTCTTCTTGCGGCAGGGCTTCCTGTCGGTGTCCAGCTCGCACGTTTTCGCCCTCCACTCGTCCTCCTGGTCTATTTCTTTTTTGGGCTCCTCCGAGTCACTTTCCTCCAGCGCGATCTCGTCGTCGGCGCTCTCCTCTTTGGCATCTTGGTCACTCTTCTGGGGATCCGGGGAGCGTCTGTCCGGTGCAGGGGACGATTCTCGGAGGCCGGCCTTCTCAGAGCCTACAGGAAAATATTCACATTTCATCTCCAATGCCACTAATGTGTGTTTTATCTCTTGACATCCTGTTATACGTGTCTTTCTATTAGTTTATTTAGTTTATTAGTTAAATTGGGACATTACTTTAAATTCTGCTACTGCCCGGGACATCCCCTCATGATATAAAATAATAACCCACCCGCTGTAATATTAATTCTTCAGATCAACATTTTATCTATATGGAGAACTACATGGAATAAGATTTAGTGAATACTACCTGCAGTTTTCAGATGGGTGCCGAGCGTGTACGGGTACCACCAGGCGGACGCTCTCTCCAGGTACTGCGCCGATAGTCCAATCCGGTGTGCGGGCAAGTCAAATCTGGGGAAAGACAAGTCGCCGAGCCGCGAGAAGAAGCTGCCTTCGAACACTCCTTTGGGCGAGCCGAGCAAGTGTTTCGGCTTCGCGGGTTTGTCGTCGATGTTGAGCAGGTTCTTTATGGAGAACGGCGAGTCCTTTGCGGGTTGGCGAGTCTCTTGCGCGTCAGAGTCCGCCATCACCGTTCACTGCCCGGCGTGGATCACCATCCAAACTTATCAGGGGAGAGAAAGCACTTAAAGATGACTGCCTGGTTTTATACTCTTTGTTCAAAATATATACAAGAGGGAAAGAAGGAGAGAGAGAGAGAGAGAGAGAGAGAGAGAGAGAGAGAGAGAGAGAGAGAGAGGGGGAGAGAAAGTCGTCAGAAGCTGCCTCCAGCTCGGGAGAGCGTCCACAGATCAGCGCGTCAAACTTGCGCTGGATCGCAATGATGACATAAAAAAAACTGCCCCGAGTTAAAACGCGCTCACTCTCTGCTATTGGGCAGGTAGAGGAGCAAATGGGACGTGAGATGAAACCACGATTGGCTTTGACGGGAACAGACTCCAGAGGGAAGAGAAGGCTGCGCAGGCGTTTTGCCACCGGGCTCCGCAGTGCGCATCCACTTATCATCTAATTAGATTAAAGAGGAAAATGTCCCCTTTTTTCAGGGTGGGGGGTGGGGGGCGGCAATCATCGGTCAGTTAATTGAATAAATGGTCCATGAATTATCACGCCTCAACAATAAAGCTCTTTTGGCACAAATAAGACGCAAATTTACGCACAGTTTACGCACGGATGTCATGCACAGAAATATATGAAACAGTCATAAAAATTAGGAAAATCTAACACTAAATATAACCCCAAAAAATCCCAGCTTATTATGGAAGATGTTTGCTTAACACTCTGACCCGCTTTACGGCCTGTTCAAACGTCATTTGTTCCACCTGTGTGCGACAAGAAAACAATATGCGGCGCGCGTATCTCCTGTACCGGAGCTCGTTGACTTCTGCGTAATTGTATTAGTCAGGAAATGCTACAGGCAGACATCAAATTGAATGCTTGCCATTGCGATAAAGGCTTTTCAAGTCTGCCTTGTACACAAGCCTGCAAACCCACAGGGCCAGCAGGTGCTCTAATGGAGGAGAATGACACAACAAGTCCTGTTTCTGTCACATATTGCAATGACGCCTCTGCTCGGATGCAGCAAATTGTATTTGTATAATGAGACATATGATCAAGCACGATCAGATTAAATAAAGACACACAATGAGCAGAGAGGAGATTCAAGTGTAAGGCTACAAACTCCTTCTCATTTTAAGACTAAAGGAGTATATGCTTGAGACTTGAAATCAGGATTTCCAAAGTTCTCTGCTCGCGCTTTTCTCATAAACGCACATCACAATACACAAATGATAAAAGTGGACCTCGACACTGCTGCTCTAAAGCTTTTAGATATAGATGGGGGTTTTTTTTACAATTATTATTATATATTACCAGAACTGGATTTTTAAAAAAATGTACATAAAAACACACAGTGGGAGTCATTCAGAACGGTTATTTAAACCAGCATTAAAGCAGAAGCCAAGAAAATAATTAAAGCAATTGCATTTGCTCAACCTCCAAACATGCAGCCTGTCCTTTCAGCTCGGGGAGCGCTCTCCAGCTCCAAAGGACAACACTGTGTTTTGTGAAAAGCCACTTGAATCCCTGCATAATTACAGGTCTCATGGCTGTGTTAAAGATGGGGGCGGAGAAAAAGGCCAGTCGAGCCGTGTTTTGCCAACGCGGAGAGAAGAGCAGATTGCAGCGCTTCCATCAGATTAGGTTCATTAAAGCGGTGCTTGCACAAAAGGCAGAATGAGACACGCGGATGCCCGGGTTTCCTCCTTCCAGTGTTGTCGCTTTTGGTGATTTTATTATTATTATTGTTATTGTTATTTTGGGGAAATGCCGGGGAAAACAGGGAGCCGACCTTACTGGCAACATTTTCTTGTCTGCCTGTCTTCATTTTGATCCTGTCATGTTTTTGGCTGCAGACCCAAGGCAAGACTACAAGTGCAGAGCTTTAATATCTAATTACATCGCACCTAATAGACTCGTGTCGGAAACGGGTGCCAGATCCAACAGGCCCACGCTTAAATTCTGTTTTTATTTGACCTTTAGCAGATTTGTAGTAACAGTGAAATGCGAATAATTAGGCTTCGTTTACAGGATCTGTCTGATAGACATCTTGGACCAAAAGCTGAATCTAATTTAATATCTTGAAATACCAAATGTCTGTTGCTTTGGCTCTGGCGTCAACAGGTTACAGTAGATGTGCAGGGACATTTAGTCATTGAGTAAATCATTATGATCGCGTTCTTTAATCTTTATTTACTTTCACGATAGACAGTCCGCGTGTGGGATGTTCAAAACTGTGTAAAATGGGGGCAGTTGGATATGGTCTTTGCAATTTCAAATGAAGAAGTGTTTTGATTTCACTCCTACAATAAGATTTTATTACTGTGGTTATAATGTACAAAACACTTCATTTCATGGGCCCTCTCAAATTTGACATTAATACCGTAAACCTCTATCATTACGGCAGTTATCAATCTTTCCCCCCCTCACATATATATATATATATGTCACCAACTTCGAAGACAAGTCGTTTTTACAAGGACTCATTGATGCTTATTAGGGGTTTGTATACTTGGACACAGCTTGTCTGTGTTGTGCACAACAATGGACCTCATTTTACACAGAAAAGCCACAGGAATGTAATCCGTTTCACCTGAAAAATGATCAGTGCGTCAATTACACAGGGCAGCCTCTTTTCATTTGAAGCGCCGGCATAATTAAAATTGACATAAAAATCATTAGAGGTGACAGGCTGTTAAAAGACGCGGTAATTGACTGCGCTCTGCGCGACCAGCTGCTGGCCCTCTGGGGAGTGCTGCCATCTAGCGGCGCAACTCGGGACCACTCTGAGACCCTGGTTCACAGCACACACGTCGCACATTTATTGATGTTGACAAAGATCACTCTTTACAGACACTTTCTCGACAACTGTACAATATTTGTGAAGGACGTAAATAATTCCACCTGTATAAGAGTGCCCAGCATGGAATAAACTTTGTTGGTTTGATTTCAGTCGTAGCAGACCTTCTGAAGGCACTGAAACGTTCAGAGAAAAAACACAAATTGTAAATTAATTGTACTGTTGCAAACTTGCGGATCTTTTTTTTTTTTCACGTTTTCTTCCTAACATGGCACAGCACTGTATCTCAAAGCAGATGAGGACAAACGTGGAAAAGATCTCAACATGTGGGAAACATACAGTATTCCTAGATTTTTCTGTAAAGGTGTGAAAAAATGTACATAGCCCCCTTGTGCACCTTTAACCCTGAAGCTGGGGAATGTAAGCATATCAGTAACATTAGTAGCAGACAGTTCTTTTTATTCTTAAATATTTTTTCATCCTTCTTTGGACAGACAAGGACTCAACCTCGAGCTACTAGGCACCCACATCGTGACAAGCACTTAACAAGACTAAAGGTTGGTGATAGCCAGAATTAAACATGTTATATGTCACATTGCTGAGTCTCATTCCCAGGTTATCAGAAACTGTCTTGTATGTGACAACCGTGACTATGGCTCAACGTCTTATAAACCGCCTCTTTGAAGTAAAATATGCTTGAAAGGAAGATAAAAAGGTCCAATAGGTTGAAGTAAATATTGAGAACTTAAAGCGCTGTGTTGCTGAGGACAAATCTCTGACACTGCAACAAAACCTGTTGAAAAACTAAAGAAAATCTAAAGCAATGGCCGAAGTCTTTCCAGGAAAAGCATATGGAGTGTAACAAGGCAGGCTGCATCCTATCAGGGTCCAGTCTGAAGGGCTCAGATCAGTGGTCATACTCCTTATCGATGAACTTTGCCATGGTGGAAAGCTGAACATTTGTCGTGCCCTCATAAATGGTGCCTACACATGGAGACAAAACACAGCATCAGAATGAAATCCCGCTGAGCAAAACAAGGGGGGGGGGGTTATTATGCAGTCAGCTGTTGCCCAATGTAGACAGCTGGAGTGGCGAAACGGTGTTGATAAAAGGACAAGTGACATTTTGCCCTGGCAAGTTCATCTGAGGAATTCCTGCAGAGTCGGATTACAGCCCAATGCTATTAGTCCCTCTCCCCACCCCACTGTGGTCCAATCACACACTCCTGACTTTCCTGCAGCCCTTGTGAGCTGTGTGGCAGCTTCAAACACAGTTTCCAAAACCATCTCTAACCTAAGAAATGACAAGCGTGCAAGGACACGTTAATATTTGGTTGCTTACCAATTTTACAGTCTCTGTAGTACTTCTCTATGGGGTAGTCTTTGGTGAAGCCTACCCCTCCCATCCATTCGATGCATTTAGATGTGGTTAGAGTTGCAACCTAAGGAACACAAAACGTAACATACAATAAGCTTATCTTATCTAATCTGTAATCTTAAACTAGAGGGATGGTTCTTTGGGTGTGAACAAGAAAAAAGAAAAAGGAATCCCAATATTTTGGTAAAAGACAAAATCACACCCGACATAGTCTTAAGTGCTTAAGTGCTTTTCTTTGCTCGTTAAGTGAGTCACTGTACAGAGTACAGAGAAATTCGAAGCACTACTACAATAAAAAAAAAAAAAAAACATGGAAATGAAAGAAAATAAACCTCAGCAAATCACCTTCAGCCAAGAGCACATTCTAAAATAATACATAAATCAATATAATGGAACTTTGCCCTAGAATAGATGTGCTTATTGCATTATAGAATAACTTGATATTACACTAGTATGAATGTATAAATGCACTATAACATCGATACCAACATACAGTATATGCATCTCTCTGTATCACTACTTTGTATTAAAGCTCCTTGTTTCTGTCGCGGGATGGGAAAAAACACAACATCAATGTTGCAGGGGCATAAACAGCTCTAATATTTTGCAGTTGTGGGCAGGCTTGGGACGAAGAAAGCAGTTCCACGCAGAGCTCTAACATCTTTCAGTCTCTTAAAGTGTTTTATGCAAATGTGTTTGATGCTGAATTCCCCAAAAAATCCCAAAAAATCCAGATGATCACAATATAATGGTACAAATATGTTCGTACAACACCCTCTGTGTCCTTGAGCTGTAGTCAGTGATCGAGGAGGCTCACCTCTGCAGTGAAGTATTTAGCCATGCAGGCCTCCTTAATGAACGGTCTCCCGGCCTCCTTCAGCCGGGCGGCATTGTATGTCAGCAGCCGGGCCGCCTCAATCTGTGTTGCTACGTGGGCTACTTGGTGCTGCATTCCCTGGAATACAAAGAGCACCATAACAACACTGCTGAATGCACCCTCCTGCAGAACAATGTGAATATTCAAAAACATGTCGTCCGCAGGGACTGAATCTGTTCCAAATCTTCACCTGGAAGTCAAAGATACGTTTTCCGAACTGCATTCTCTGTCTGGTGTAAGGAATCGTGTTGTCAAAGCAACCCTGTGCCAGCCCCAGCATCTGACACACACAGAGGCAACGTTAGAACATGCGCACGCTCACATTTTTACACTCTGTAGTCCCTGAACAGAGCACTATTTGCTTGCTTTCATTTAAATAAAAATGTCTCGCTTCACCTGAGCCGCAATCCCAATCCTGCCTTCATTCAACATTCCGATGGCATACTTGTAGCCGTGGCCAACCTGTCCCAAAATGTTCTTGTCTGGCACCTACGGAGAGCATAAAGCTCGTAAGTTACACTACAGTGTCATTTCTAATTCAAACAATACATCATGTCTTAGTGTTTGGTAATACCTTCACATTGTCAAAGTTTAATGGGCAGGTAGAAGACGCGCGCAGGCCAAGCTTGTTTTCCTTCTTGCAAATCTCGAGCCCCTCGGTGTCCCGGTCTACGATGAAGCAGGTGATGCCTCTATATCCCTGTCCATCAAAAGCACACATTTCTGTGAAGAGAGTTACTCTATATCGCGCACCATCTTCACGGGAGATGGTTCTCCCGGAGAAACGGGGTGTAAGATGTTGATCCTTTAGTTGAGAACAGCCAACAAAAACAGAAACGTAACTCACAGCAGATGGGTCCACGTTGGCCATCACCAGGAAGACGCCTGCATGCTCCGCGTTGCTGATCCACATCTTGGATCCGTTGATGACGTAATAGTCTTTATGCTTCTCGGCGCGTGTCTTTAGGGAGAAAGCGTCACTCCCTGCCTCGGCTTCAGACAGGCAGAAGCTTCCAACCTGCGAGAGGAGACGTGAAAAGTTTTAGGCAAACAATGCAGCAGCTACAATACAGGATAGCCACAATCAGCCAGGAGATATATTATTCGGATAGATCGTCTGTGGGGATTCTCAGTCATCCAGGCCATGGTAGTCTTAGTGTTTCAGCTGAAAACAACTTGCCTTCTTGTAGTTCCCATCAAAGAGGCTTCTTCAGGTCTAAAGTTCTGGTAGGGAGTCCCCAGTATTTAACCTTGTGGAGGATCCTTCAGACTTAGGGGAGTGGGAAAATGGTACAATGCCCCGCCCCCAATCTGTGTGTTACAGATCCACTCACCCATCAATTGGGTTGTCACTCCCCCCGGTCGTCGTGTGAGTCGCTGGTATTACATGAGCCAAGGTGTGAACAGTTGTTAGGTTTTCGGGGAGGAATTTCAAACTGCATTTTATGTGGCAGACAGTCGATGTCTGAGGCCTCCTCCTCTTTTAAGTGATGGCTGTTCCAGCTTGAAATAGATGGTCTCCTTCACTCCTCTCTCAAACCATCTTTCCTCCCTGTCTAACACATGCGCATTCTCATCCTCAAAGGAGTGTCGCTTCTCCTTTAAATGTAAGTGGACTGCTGAGTCCTGGCCGGAGGAGCTGGTTCTCCGGTGTTGAGCCATGCGTTTGTGGAGAAGTTGTTTGGTCTCCCTGATATACAAGTACAACGAATGTTTCTACAGACAGAAGCATGGCTGTGCCACGGGCTCCCCAGTGTCTCCTACAGTGGCCAACCCCTACATGGAGGAAGTGGAAAGTAGGGCACTGAGCTCCTTCAAAGGAACAACACCGAGACATTGGTTCAGCTATGTGGATGACACCTGGGTCGACATTAAAACCCAAGAGGTAGATGCCTTCACCGAACACCTTAACTCAGTAGACAGCAACATCAAATTCACAAGGGAGGACCTGAAAGAGAAGAGGCTGCCTTTCCTCGACTGTGCGTTTCACCTTGAGAAGTACGGAGGGCTCAACATTGAAGTCTACCGGAAACCTACTCACACAGACCAGTACCTGCTCTTCAACTCTCACCACGCTTTGGAACACAAGCTGGGAGTTATCAGAACCCTACATCACAGGGCTGAAAACGTTCCCACAAGAACACAGGGGAAGTCTAAGGAACACAAACACATCAAGACAGCATTAAAAACCTGTGGATACCCTAACTTGGGTGTATGTCAAATCCACTAAGGGCTCCAGGAACAGCACCCCGACAGCACAGGAAGAGGAGAAGAACAAACATCACAACGTTGTCATTCCTCAGAGAAATTTAGAAGAATTTTCTCTAAGCATAACATCCCAGTTCAGTTCAGACCCTGCAGCACTCTGAGACAGAAACTGGTTCACCCTAAGGACAAAACTGGAGACCATCTATGTCAAGCTGGAACAGCCATCACTTAAAAGAGGAGGAGGCCTCAGACATCGACTGTCTGCCACATGAAATGCAGTTTTGAAATCCCTCCCCCGAAATCTTAGCCACCGTTCACACCTTGGCTCATGTGATACCAGCGACTCAGATGATGACCGGGGGGAGTGACAACCCAATTGATGGGTGAGTGGATCTGTAACACATAGATTGGGGGCGGGGCATTGTACCATTTGCCCACTCCCCTAAGTCTGAAGGATCCTCCACAAGGTTAAATACTGGGGACTCCCTACCAGAACTTTAGAACTGAAGAAGCCGTTTGGATGAGAGGCGAAACATTTTCAAGAAACTACAAGAAGTCCAGTTGCCTTCAGGAGAAACACCAAGGCGATTCAGATAGATTATTCAGTGTATGTGGCTGGTGTTTATTGTCACGCTACAGACTTATGTTTTATTGGAGAGGCGGCTTGTCGCACTGCTCACCATGTCAGTCGACAGCCGACTGAGGTACTGCTCTTTCTGTGCGGCTGTACCCAGTTGGCCAAACAGCGTGTTGATCAGCGTGTTCTGGATGTCGCAGAGCACAGCCACGGACGGGTCCACCTTCGCCAGCTCCTCAATGACCAGAATGGAGGAGAAGAATGTGGAACCAGTGCCGCCGTACTCCGGGTCAATCTCAATGCCCATGAGCTGCAAGAAACACAAAATTAGGGTCAGCGGATGGAGAAGACAGAGTGACTTCATTCTACAGTCATCCCTGAGCGGATCACGTACACCCTGTTCAAAGAGGGACTTGATCACTTCCTCGTCCATGGCAGAGTTTTCATCCATCTTCGACACACACGGAGCAATGCGCTCCTGCGCGTATTTCTTCACTGTCAAACAACAAAGCAGATGTTTAGGTACACCTGACTGTATTTGACATGCAGTGTGTCTGCAGGTCCACAGCTCACCTGCTTCCCTCATCATGTTCTCCTCTTCTGAGTATGTCTGGAGGGGTGAAAAGGAGACCACTCCAGGTGCCCGCTCTGAAGCCATGTCGTGGGCTGGTTTGGCTGACATCCTCCTCCATCCAGCCTGCAGTGCACCCCATGGTCTACAGATCTGCCTGCAAGACTGGAATCAGAACACACACCGGCGTAAAAGTCTATCTGAGGTGCTTCGGTTTAAGCAAAAAGGGAGATTAACAGCCACGTCGGTCATCACTAACCTCTAATGTGCATTTAGACGTTAAGTCATTGACTAGCTACGTTGTTGTAGAGTGTGTGCTCTCTTAGCTAGCTTTAGCCGTATGCTAATTACACACGTCACATCAGCAAGAGCCAGCAACTTTATGTGATAAATATCGATACAGTGGAAATATTTCAGAAAAATGACACAGAAATCCCGGGGGACGCCGAGCAGAATATTCATACTTGCCTTTGAGAGGATTCTGGTCAAGGGGGCAGCCATGATTTGTTACACAATGTTTACATGCAGTGCTGCCTTCATGGGTCCATTTTTCTAATCAGACACCTAAGTTTTATGGCGTCGTATTAGCGTTTGTGATAAAACTCCTGAGTAGTTTCTCATTCAAGATACCACACTCGGAGATTTTTATCAGTAGATTTAAAATGTAAACAGGGGAAATTTAAATCGCGTTGCTCCACATGCAAAAAATGTATGTTTACTGTTTTAATGCTTAGCTACAGATTTGGTCGCACTGTTACAGTATTAAATAAAAGGGACGTAGTAGAGCGACCTGAATATTGACTCGAAATTCTATCACGTATTTGCACTCTTGAGAAGCTTATGCGTGTGCAATGATTGATTGAATATTCTATTATTTTTCCAATAGTGCTGAAGGCACCAGTTGCGTTTCGGAGGAGACTGACCTGGCGGACGTTTTGAGGAAACGAAAAACGGGTTACACTTCAAGCCCGGACGATTTATCACGAAACCCAATTTCTACATATCTCCGCGACAAGCGAAAATGTTACACGGTCGTTAAACGGTGATGTAGTAACGGCCATAAGCCTGATGAAAATGTCCGGATAGAGCTGCGTTAGCACTGCTAATAGCCACGAGCTAACCGAACCATCGAGATGTTTGATGGGTAACTACTGCACGTTACTTGGGGCATCATTTACGTCACAATATCGACTCGTCTCTTCGGGTTCAGAGAGGAAGTTAAAATGGAAGAGATCAAGACGGAGCCTGTGGATTTTGTGAGGGAATTTCAGGAATACCTGACCCAGCAGACCCAGCATGTCAACATGATCTCGGGCTCCGTCTGTGGGGAGAAGGAGTCAGGGGAGCCGTTTCAAGCTGGTGGGTGTGAGTGTAACACCGCATACAGCACGACATGTTTCACAAGTGCAGAATCAGACGTTAAAATCGCAGTGTGGCTTGTTTTCAGTTGCTCCGAGGAGCGAGCAGAACGCTGCGGAGCCTCCCTCAGTGGAGGTGAGCCTGCCAGTAGAGGACGGCCTGGAGAGGACCTGCGATGGGAAGTACAAGTGCAGCTACTGCAGCTATGCCAACAAGGGCATGGCGCGTTTAATAGAGCACATCCGTACCCACACAGGTGCGATCCAGTTGCATTCGTCTGTTAAAGCCATTCAAGTTCAAGTGGTTGCCATTTGTTTCATGTTATGAGATTGTATAATGTCAATTATAGCGAGTAATCCTGTTCAAACTAACAATACAGCCTGATTAGTAAGTCAATCTATTGAGAACATCTGCAGAAAATTACAGTTTGTGTGTTTGACTGGCAGTATAGGGTTGACAGTTTATCAGAAAACAGCACAATTTTGTTATGATATCCACAAAAAGTTTTTTTTTAAATGCATTTTCTTCTTGAGTCCCTTAGACTTTTCCAGCAATTCTCAAATATTGAATTTGTAGTACAGCCAAGGGCAAAATAACAGTGTATCTCAAAATAAATGTATAAATTCATTAATAGATAAAAAGTATAATAAAATCATGATTTTTCAGTGTTATCTAAGATCGTGAACATTTAATCAACTTGTTGTTTTGATTTTATAATCGTGGCCTACATCTCCAAATATCAGTACAACTGTTCTGACATTTTACCTTTTTGAGATGCACTAGTGGAGATGCAGCAACCTACCAATCATGTTGTCCAGTCGTTAGAGAGCAGCTTCATTTTGTACAAACCACTATAAAATCACTCTATTATCTTTACATTTTTTCAGTAAAAATTAAATGCAAAAATCACCATTCCCACCAAAATCGTGATACATATGGCAACTTTTGTCAAAATGATTGTAATCCCATCTTTTTGCATATCATCAAGCCCAAATTTATTTACAGAAATGATAACAAATCAACTCTCAAGATTTTTGATGTTTTTATATATATAATTTAGCCCTATTTTGTATAATCCCTGTGCAGCACAGACGCTACAGTGCACTTACTGCCTCACCTCTTTCTCCCCTTTTCCGATAAATTATGCTGAGTAAAATCGATATTATTTCCTTTTTGTCACGCAGGAGAGAAGCCTCACCGCTGCCAGCTGTGCCCCTTCGCTTCGGCATACGAGCGCCACCTAGAAGCCCACATGCGCTCACACACAGGAGAGAAGCCATACAAGTGTGACCTCTGTGCCTTCCGCTGCAGTGACCGCAGCAACCTGTCGCATCACCGCCGCCGCCGCCACAAGCTCCTGCCCGCAAGAGTCGCCCGCTCGCCGTTCACCGCCAAGAGAATGCTGAGCTCCCTGCAGAAGAGGACGAGCTCGCTGGGCTTCGGCAGACGTCTGCTCATCAACATCAACACTCCCCCCATGGGAGTGCCAAAATCAGATTATGTGAATGACCTGCCTAATAAGATCCATAACCACTTGAACTGCAGTGAGTATAAGAACCTCCCCGAGGTAGACGAGCTCAGTAACAGCAACAGAGGAACGAGTGGTGTGACTTTTGATAACCCCCTGGACCAGCTGTCGACGCTGGCTGGCCAGTTGTCCGACCTTCACCCTGAGTCTGAGAACCCTGCATCCCCAGACAGGCAGACCTTAAGAGAGGAGAAGCCCATCCTCATACAGCAGGTCACCAGCCAACACGTTGCTTTGCCCTCACACAGAATGCAGACTTTACCACCTGAAAAAGACTCTCCAACCTCAGGCCACAGGACCGGCAGTCCCGTTTCCAGCCACGGCTTTGAGCGCAACGCTCTCCCTGCGCATGACAGAAACAGTCAACCCAGTACACCCGCCTCCGCCCTGGCAACACCGGGCCGAGAGCTCACACATAAATGCAGACATTGTGACATTGTCTTCCTGGATAATATCCTCTACACCGTTCACATGGGCTGCCACGGCTATGAGCATCCATTCCAGTGCAACGTGTGCGGTCACATGTGTCGAGACAGATACGACTTTGCGTGCCATTTTGCCCGTGGACAGCATAAAGAGTGACTCCGTGCATCATCACTGCATTTGGATTCCGGGTGATCCTGTTGTTTTCCATCTGCTTTTTGTAAAGTATCTAAATATGTTTTACATTTTATGTTGGTTACGTATTGTTTGATTTTTTTTTATTTTAATATGTGCTCAATAATTGCACTATATTATTGCTTTACTAGAGTCCTAAATAGCTCTCAACATTTAGCTTTTCATTAATGCTTTTCAGCCATTTTGTTTCAAATTAATACATTAAGGGAGTGATAAAACAGAACTATAGAGATTTCAGTCAGCTCTTATAGTAGATCACAACTGCTCAGGAAGTTACATATGAGACAATAAAAGTATTGACAGTAACACCCAACAATGTAAGCTTCAGCCACATCCCACATACCATAATCCAAAGTGTCAAGTTGGACATTTAGATGTGAGAAACGGAAGATAATTGTGGTTCACTTCACAAACTGCAGGTGTCAACCAAATTAAACATGTTTTAACAGGCTTCCTCTTTTTGTTACTAAGTTGTACACACAATTTCCCACAAACATTTATAATTTGTGTAGTTTTGTAGTACTGTAATACATTATTTTTTAGAACGTGATTTGTTTTTATACTGTCCTTATTTGTATTGTCGAAAATGCTAAGATTGATAAATCTTATTAAATTGGTTATATGTCATTATCTCACAATGGAGCAGAAGTAATCTAGCAAAAACCCTTGTAGAGGACCACTAGTTTAACAGTGTGTCTTAGATTTACAAACATTTTGAGCCAAATTTGGCTTATAAAAAAATGTAGATTTTCAAGTATTTAAAAAGGAGCCATGTCACTGATGTCTTATTCCAAGGTTGCCAAATGACACTTGACACAATATTATATATTATACTTTTAATTCACGAGGTAAATTACAAACATTTCCACAAAACGAATGGTCCAAAAACTAAAAAAGTTTCTGAAATGATGTGATTAAATTTTCACTTGTAAAAAAATCCAAGAAAAAAAAAAAAAGTCATTTATTTTCATTCATGATCCTCAGCAGGATTTCCTCTCTGTTCTGATCAAAAACGTGCACCGCTTTTCCCACCACGCGTTCCACGTCAATGTCCTCTTCTTGAGTGAAAGATGCCTCCTGCAGCAAATGGCTTCGCAGGTCATGAAGAAATGTTGCTTTGGATTCATTCAGCTGAACGGCCAAAGACCTCATGTGCTCCGGAGATACTTTATTTTCTAGAGTTACAGTAAGAAAATGATCATTATTCCTTGGGTGCAAATACCAGTCAAATGTCAGTTGTGCATTGCTGAAGCTCACATCTGACCTTTGGCGTTCTTCATGGCTTCAGAAATGAGCCGTCGACAGGCCTGGTCAGCCCGATGAAGCACATTAGTGGCACACTTCTGGCGGTCAGCCTCCTGCACCAGAATCCACCACACAAACACATTATCCACCACAAAAGTTGCATATTTAAAAATCTCCCAGTAACAGGATTTAATGGGAGCTACTTTGACATACCGTTTGCTCGCTGTTGTCCTCAACTGGGCTGAGCGGGTTACTCAGTGCAGTGGAGATCAACTCCATCACCGCCTGGCTGAAGAGAAGCCAGTCGGGAAGAGACACGGGAAACAAATGAATCTGTCATTTAATGCACATGAACTTAAACAATGAATGCTAATAACTGTATTCTGCCTTCTTACATGTCACAATGGGACAATTTATCTGTAGTTTTGAAAGAAATGCTGTTCTTCTCCCATAAGTTCTTCTGAGGATTTGGAAGCTCCAGACGCTTCACCATCTCCTGTATCACCTTGGTGGGAATGGGCTCAGACCTGCTCTGATTTCTGCTGATGCACGACTCCAAATCACATTGCAGATAGACCTGGCAGAAACCTAAAGAATCTAAAACAGAAAAGATAATTTAAAGAGTTACAGTGTATGTTTTTTGGAGTGTCAAGTGCATTCATTGCAACTTATGATCAACAATTCTTAATTTTAAATGACTTTAATTTTTTAAAATTATGTTCTGTTGGAAGACAATGATTTTAAAAATATTCTAGATCTTTTTAAATGCGCGACAAGGCTTAGATAGTCCCATATTTGATGGTTATGAATTCTGAGAAAAAAACTCAAAACGCAATGGTATGCTTATATATAACATTTGTACCTAATCAGTAGGCCTTTATGAACACTGCTGTACTGTGCTGCCGTTGACAAAAAATTGTGTCCTTAGCTTACACTTTCTTGCAAGTTGGTACACTTCATATCTCATGCTTGGGTAGTAGAAGTTGTCGTCCAGTAGAAAGAGAAGTGGTGACTGGTAGGACGGACAGTGGTCCAAGGCACCGGGCTGCAGTAGAGCTCCAATGCACTGTTGCCACGCAGCCCTGTCGATCTGGCAACTGCTCGGAGGCTCGGCCAAAACTCGAGGGTTTTCTAAGAACTGCTCAACACACCGCAAAACTGCTTGTCTGTGTGACTTCCACTCAGTGTGCTGGAACAAAACGGGACACCATTGTGGCATAAAACTATGTGAATATTTAATAAAGGCACACAGAATAATAAGAAGCAAAGTGGGGAAAATGGGTCTAGTACTTTATGAGTCACGTATATTCCTTATAGATCATTTGGCTTATAAAATGTCTGAAACAAAAAGGTCCCAAAGTCTAAACTGACAGTCCTAAACCCAAAGATACATTAAGTTATTAGACACTGAATTTAGCAGCTCATTTGCTGACATTTTCTCCTTTAATAAGAACCTACATGAATAACAGATGATCAAAATAAATAAAAGCTTTGCTGTACTGTTATAGTCACAATACATTATAAAACACAAACATTTTTGAAATTCATCCTTCGTCTTATGTTGTTTGCCATTTTATAGTTAATATTGATAATGTACACGGAAAGTCCAATGCAATAATTTGCATCCAGCTTTTCTGTCAGTTTAACATTCTTTGTCACTTTAGCTTGAAAGTCTTTACCGAATCTTGCAGTTCGACACCGTCCTCCACTTGCTTGGTCTGAAAAGCGTGTTCGGGGATCAGGTCATCATATGACACCACAGTTGATCTCCATCCGTGCTGCGCTGCGGTGCTGAGGACCTTCCGGGCTAGTGTGGACTTGCCCGCGGCAGGCAGCCCGCAAAGAACGCACAGACAGGCCGGAGCCCGGCCCTCACCTCCGGCTGCCATGAACTACTCAGCTGTTTACATGGTGTAATACCTGAAACGGCAGCAGGTTACAGGAGACGGCTAACTTCCGCATCAAAACATCCCGATGACGTCATTTCCTGCTACTGTTCTTTTAAAAAATAAGAGCGCACGCAGTTAAGTCTTGTCAGTAAAGTAACTTAGTAAAATTTACCTAGTTACAAAGTGTAATGTTTAGGTTCTTATAATTTACTTAAGTATATCTTATTTTTGCTATTTTAAATTTCAACTTCATTACGTTTGGAAGTAAATATTGTTGTCAAACACATTGAAGCCAAAGTGACACATTTTAAATTTTTTTTTTTGTTATTGGCAGTGATAATAAAAATAAATAAATGAACAAACTGCTAATTTTGCCAAAATGACGCAACCTACAGTATGAACTACAGTTCATTAATGTAATTATTCTAGTGTATCACAAAAAAATTGAATGTTGTAATTATTTTTCATCGGTTAAAGGAGAACGTGACAATTTCATATACTCCAGAACTCGTAAATCAAAACGTCTCAAGCATTTTACTATTTAGATTTATTTTAATTAAGGCCAAAAACGCGTTTCAACCGACGAACTCTTCTCTGCCACTGAGGTTAGAAATCCCACCTTTCCCCATGAAATCAATGTAAAACAGCCTATTTCAGGCTGCACGGTGCATTTCTGATCAAAACTTATATTATTTTAATTCCAATTATCATGGCCTACCTCTGAAAAAAAAATATATATAAATGAATATCTTATTGTCACTGTATAACCCATAGTCATCAAAATTCAAACAACAAAAAAAACCCACTTCACTCCATGTGCAGTGAATATGGAATACATTGCATCTTTAACTTTTTAACATAAATGACAAAAAAACTCTGATATTCAAATCGTTGGCAATGCACCAATGTGTAAATTTACTTTTACTTGCACTTTTTCTACTTACAGAAAAAAACTTGCCAGAAAATTACTTTTAATATCATTCATTCATTCATTCATTTTCTACCGCTTATCCCGTTAGGGGTCCAGTTCATCGCAGGGCTGACATGTAGAGACAAACAACCATCCACACTCACATTCACACCTACGGGCAATTTAGAGTGACCAATTAACCTACCCCCAGATTTGCATGTTTTTGGAATGTGGGAGGAAGCCGGAGTTTTACCAGAGCAATTTTTCTATACATCTTTACTTGAGTATGAGTTGGGGTACTTTTTACAGCACTGAATATTTTTACATGAAAACTCCAGATTAAAGAGGCAATATGTTGCTCAGGCCTAACATTACTGTACATAAAACATTGACGCAGATTTATTCTTAAAGGGTTAAAGGCCAAAAGTGTTAAAAAGCTCTTATTTAAAAAGCCAAGACCCTGCTGTAAATAATTTCTTGCTTTATGCTTACTTCTGAGATCTATATAAGCCCTGATTTGAGCTTTTCATTCATTTTCATTGCATTGGAATTGATGGCACATAAATTCATTGCATACTTGTATTTATTACAATTCTTGACATTGAAATTTTCAAAATATTCTAAATGCTTTGATAATTAAACATAATTGTACAAAATACAAATGACATGACGACTTTTTCAAAAATATTTTATGTGGACCTCTATCTTATCATTGAGTAATACAACCCTAATAAAACATATAGCCTTATGTAAATAAATATTTACATTTCTACCATCTTTATTTAACACAGCGTAACTACAACTTTCAATAGTTGCTGGCAACAAATAACGGCGAGTCTTTTGTTTTTTTTAAGAATCAGTGTTTTTAAAATAGCCCCTTCATGTAG
>KV751339.1:1652706-1678952 GCA_001698575.1 Mola mola
GGATTGGTTTGGGCACTCCTGGGCCCTGCCTAGGAGAAGGTAGTTTTTCAGAGACAGTGCTTGTATCTCTATTCCAATAATCCAGTTCTCCATACCTGAAACTGAGCAGTGAACCAGTTATGTATCCTCACTTATGCATTTAAAATGTCAGTCTATATGAGGGGCATGTGTAATGAGCGAAACGAGAAAAAGTTATGAAAACATACCCAGAAATTGGAGGTGAGGTGGCTGGTGGATAATTATACTGGAATTAGAAGAAACAAACAATTATTAACTTCTTTTTGATTGATTTACCTCTTTCGTCACATGACTCTATTTTCCTAGTGCCAAAATAAAATTGCATTGCCTTCCTTGCAGTGACTTTTGGTAAGAAAAACACATACTACATATATTTACCTCAGCATCAGGAGCCTGCGCAGCAGGTTCTGTTGTGGACTAAGCATTGGTATCCGATCGGCCATTTGCATTCCCACTCTGAGCATTATTAGAGCTGTGAGAGAAAGAGAAACCTTTTTCTCAAACTTATTTTTAAAAGCCGTCTTTATTTCAACGCTGCGACAGCCGCCTTTGACATTATCTATCGGTCTACTATTTAATTTGAAGTGATGTTTACTTGCGACGGCTCCTTTTTAGGCACGGGTCGAGGGAATCTCGCCTGAAGATGTAGAGCAGCACCAGAACAAGAAGGACCAGTAAAGGGACCACCAACAGGAAGAAGATCAGCAGACCGTTCCTTAAGGAGTAATCTGAGGTCATGTGTGAATAAGGAACATGACAGCATATGCAACGGCATTAATTTACACTGCAAATTTGACAATAATTATAATAATTAAATCCAGAAAACATTCATGTCAGGAACTGCTACCATAGCAATGCTGATGCCCAATGATGCATTTAGAGCATATGGGTTCTCATTTCTATATGGTGCACCAATTTGACAACGTGTGTGGCATTAGGTGAACTTTCGACATCAAAAAATGGATTTAAACCCACCTATCTGAGCGGGTCCACTGTCTATGCTGCCACCTCGCCCTGCCTTGGCACAGTTAGGGGGGGCCCACCCATTTTCACAGTGGCAGTGCCCTTCGTTATTGCATATCTGAATGACGAATTACAATGTCAAAGCCAGACACTTCAGTCACTATTGGCTGGTAATGAAAGCAGAGAAATTTCCGCCTTACCCCTCGGCCCTGGCAGGTGGTCTGGGCATCACAGTCCAAGTTGGTAAGCAGGGCAGAGGCGTTCACACACTGAAAGTCAATGCAGGCCTAAGAGGGAAGATTTAGCATATAACTTATCGAAGAAATCAAAATTGGATATTAGGTGTCATCATTCAACACTTTCAGTGACAACAACGAGCAATGACAATATTTTCCTGGAACGTGTCAAATTGCGTCATTTCCTGATTAAGTTTCTTCTTTTCTTAAACTAGTTCCCAGTCTGCAAGTGTGTTTACCTTTCCTTCCTTACAGGGGCTGCCAGAGTTAACGTAGGCAGGATCTAGCACATCAGTGCCGAGGTTGAAGTCTGCATTGACACAAATGGACCCATCAATGTTTTGGAAACTGATGTGGGGGCCAGCAGGGATGAGGTTAAGATTCACATTGGTACACTGCACCTTTCCACACATGGTGTTCCTGGAGTGTTCAAGTTTAAGAAATTACAGTTGGTTCCTTACAGAAGTTACATTAGATTTTTCCTAAAATTACCATCCTCGGTATATGAAGTTGGAAAGCTTTCTACCACTGTGACAAAACTAACTTCCTCATCTAGTAACAGGAGTTTGGACTTTGGAAATATTACTTTCACAGTTTTTCTTGTTCACCAAATTCAATTCTTTAAGAGGATGGACAATTAGAGTTTTGTAATGGAATATTTCAAATATGAATAAAATTTGAACCCCGCTGCAGATTTCCCAATAATCTCATTGAATTCATATAATTTGATGAGTAAATAAAACAAGAGTACTTACTCTACACTACATTTCAGAAGCTGTCCGCTGTCACTGAATCCACAGTTTCCAAATTTGTCGCCCCTTGTATTTGCATAGTCAAAACAGATATTGTCTGCCTTTGTTGCTGAATCTGCTCAGAAAGACAATACATCCAAGATAAAATATTAATGACAAGATTAATTTGAAATCCTTCTCATTTCTTACTACACTTACATTTGGTGCTATATAAAGAAGTTTTTGCGTTGACATGGTAGATGTATTATTAGCTGTATTATCCATATTTAGGGTGTTACTCAAACAGAAATCAAAAGTCGTGTGTGTGACTCACACCTAGAAATTATACACAAACCTCACAGTTTGTGGAGTGTGATTAAGCTTTTTAAAGTTGTATCAAGAATCATTTCACGTACCTTGTTCAAAGAGATGTCTGCACTGGAATTCATACGTCTGGCATCGGCCCTCATAACAGTATGCACCATGACACGGAAGGCCGTCCATGAAATAGAAGTCCTCTGGGCAGAGTCCATTCTTCCCATCACAGTATTCAGGAAGATCGCAGCTGTTGACAGATTCTCTACATGGCGTTCCAGCAACTCTGAGCTAAAAATTTAAAGTGAAAAGAACAAGAAATCAAATGCCTACTTTTTGCTTCACACAAGAAAAGAATATTTCCAGGACTCAGTGCAGACCTGACAGTTGTCGCAGCAGCTCCCCTGAGCACAGGCGGACCCGCTTGTGAATTTGCAAGTGGCAGCATCACAGCACTTATTGTCACATTCCTGAAAAGAATGGAAACGGAAAAATTATTCCTATCACCACATTAAAATTAAAGGAATTCAAGACTGCTTTAATATTTTTATTCTATGATCATTGAGGTTGTAACATGCCATTGGGCAGTCTAGCTGGTACGTGTTGGCTAAGAGGCCTTATTTACTAATAAACACTGATTAAAACGTGATTGAAAGCAAATTTTAAAAACATACTCAACTACAACATGAAGTTATATATAATGTCTAATATCAAATATATAATGTATAATCAGATGTGTATATGTATTATTATCCTACCTCTGGTTTGCCACAGTCACACTGCTCTCCTTTGTCCAGCCGGCCGTTGCCACATTCAGCAATACCAATCACATCTGACTGGGAGGGTGGGTTTTTCAGACACACGCCTCCTCCACGTATGATCAGTGCCTCAAAGTCTTTTGCACTGCAGCTGCTGAAATTGGTGGAACCGCTAAAGAGTGACAGGATAAACCATTAATGGAAATGCTGATTTTAATAGCCAAATCACTACACAATCTTTGACCGCAGAACGAAGGACATTGTTTTTGTGTCAAATCAACATTAATTATTTGTTGTTTTTTTTTTTGTATTATAAGAGTCTATACACAAACAACAAATGCACAATTAGGTTACTAAAGTAGGGGGCCAAAGTCCCAAAAGATGGTAATAAATAAATGCAATGCAATTATAACTACCCCCCACAGAGGCTATAATATACAGGCGCATATTGACAGGTTGCATTCTCTCACGTCTGAGAGTGAATGCAGGAAGTACTTGGACCATGGACATTGATATTAATTATCAAAACATGAAAACAACAGATCTGCTGCTCCACTAAGGACTTATTTAATTTCACTGACTAAAGATAGCTTGTCTGAGGCACCATGGTTGTTGCTGCTGTAGAACGTCCTTATGTACTAAGCACATGCTGTAGAAGATCAAACTACCGCTTTTTTTGGTTTCACATTAAGGATTTAAAAAAAAATATTTGGGGGAAGATTTGATTACCCAGCAGTGGCTGACATGATATAGCTTTTTCCATCACACCCGTCGCGTCCGTTGTCGTGATTCATGCCCAGGTTGTGGCCCATCTCATGGGCCACCACAGTGGACACGTAAGCCAGGCTGTCGTCACTAAACTGCGAAGACAATCAGCACAGTCAGAGCAAACATTCTTCATAGTCTATACACCTAACTGTGTTTGAATAATATTGTTAAAAAAAACAAGGATAAGCTTTAGCTATAAATAAATCTACAATTATCCAAGTTTTTAAGTCACAATCGGCAAGGCAGCATCTTCATTTTGACCACATTCATTTCGATTGTATACATGTGTGTTATGTAGAGACCATTTTTCATTTGTAAAACAATGGGAACAACAATTTAAAAAAAAAAAAAAAAGTTTACACTATTTGATTAGATTTTGTACACATGTATAATATTTTGAGTTGATAAAAATAAATGAACAATTTGGGATTGTAACGTTGAAAACAAAATATAATTTTTTTAATACATGTTAAAAACCTTTTTTTTTTCTTCCCATGTCCCACTTTAAAGGATATTAAAATAGTGTAATGCATTACCATGTTTTGGAATGGGAAGTAGTCCAATAACCAAAACAAATATGCATTATCACGTAGCTTAATAAGCCAGTCGAACCTGTGTGGCTGCTGCGTTATTCAGAGCTTGTGACAAAGAGCTGCTCCTGCCATGAATATTTCAAATAGTATCAGTATCAACAAAATCCTGTGCGACCAAAGCACCATGATGTCAGCTGGTGTTAGAAGTTAAAAGGGTGTTGAACTGACCACGTTGATTCCTCCAGAGGTGGATACAGAGCAGACCGTGCCCACGAAGGCCATACCTAATACACCTCCGTATGCCCCAGGCTGACCACTGAGAACAGAGTACACCAAGAGATTATCCGCTACTTTGACGGTACAGTTCAGAAAAATCCAGACAATCTAACTGAACAATTTCATTTGCTATGACAAAACCACAAGGTGAAAGAAGACACATTACTTACACAATGAGTTGACCTATGTCATGCCTGATGGTTGGCAACAAGGAAGTCTTCCTCCATTTAACGAACTTCCCCAACACATCTCCTGCAGAGCCAGCCACACTAAAGGGATTACTATCCTTAAAAATCACCAGGCCAACCAGCGTCACACGGATATTCAACTTCTTGTAATACTGGAAAAGAGCAGAAAATGAAAGAGGATTACAAAGCACAGTGACACACTTGTGCAACAACAATATCAGGAAGAACTTCTCTAACAAACAAGTCAATTTCTCACCCCATCCAGTAGATTAGCCATTCCCACCATTTCTTCTCGCACTGCCGTCTCATTTTTTTTCTTAAAATTATACTGTAAATTCGACAAAGAAATATACATATAATAAGGACCTTAATACATGTGCCACAGCCTAGGGAGTGCATTTCTTACTAACTGTCATATGGTTGATGAGTAAATGAAAATACATAGTGCTAATTTTGTGCAGCCTAAAAAAGCATGAGCTCTTCCTGACATACAAGTGAACAGATGAACAAACCCACCCTGGCATTATCAACAACCAGCACCAACTCCACGTAATTGGTTTGAGGTAAATTGCGCTTCCTCTGTCGGAACAATAACGAAGGAAATGCAGTTAGACCCTGGCCACTTTAAAACCTGTTCGCACTATAAAAATGAGTTCAGGCAATCGCAGAGGTCATCCCAACCCGAAGCAGAGAAGTCAGCGATTGGCCAGGCTCGAAGGGTTTGTGGCTGCGCGTTGAAGATGCATCCTCATGCACGACACCACAGGCGACGGGCTCCGACTGAATGTCCTTCAGCAGGTACAGAAGGTGCTCGCTGGTGGAAGACTGCGGCACAGGCTCGAGTCCATAGATCTCATTTTGAAGGAGGATCACACCCCTACAGAGAAGCAGTGCATAACAGATACTCCATCAGCCTGTTCCAAAGCCCAGGTATACCAGTCCCACACAATTGGATTACTGCAAACTGCATGCTGATAAGAACCTCATCCCACACTTCCTGGTGGCAGAAAGTAGGTCCAGCTTTAATTTGTGACTCTACTCCAGACTTTGATTCTCTTGATTATTAATTTGGACAACAATAAAATGCGAAACAATGCAATACAATCCGCTGAATGAATAAGCAGGAAGAAGCCAGAGAGATTTTACAAACCTGAGGCCTGAGCATGTGCTGAGCGCTACCATTGAATTCTCATATCCCTCCACCTCTCCATGGTAATAGCAATGCACCTGCAATAAGAAAAATACATACTGGTTAAAGTCTTGATATTCAAACCACACTAAATAACCAAAATGAGCAGATGTAGACTTACATATGGTTTTAGATTGGATGACTTATGGTTACCGGTGGCGTTATGGGAATACTGAACAAAGTTTGGGTGTAAAAAGTCTCTTTAAAGACAAGAAAAAAATACATGTGAAAGTTAGTTTGCAGCATTTACAAGGACTTATAGTGTCATTAAATCTGTGCAAACCTGTTCTTTTGTAGATGGATGTAGTGAGTTCTGTTGTTTATATTAAGTGCATACGATCTTATGTCCTCTCCATATTTCTGATTCGGGTACACACAAGAAAGTAAATGCTGTCAATTTTGAAATATAATTTGCAAAGATGATTAAATGAAGATTTTTTTACCAACCTTTGACTGACTGTTTATGTTTCTTTTCCATCTGTGAATTGGCTTGGGGTGTACAATGGAGTACTCGGAGAGTTTTATATCCAGCTCAGTGAAAATGCCTGGAAAAGAGGTCAATCCACAAAGAAAGTAAATATTGACAATGTTTTGTGAGATTGATTTATACTCCCTGGACACACAATAGGCTCATAAATAAAAGTTGCGCAATTGCAACATATTTCTTTGTGGTTAGAGTAGTTCATAAATAAAATCTTTAAAAACAACAAAATAGTAATCTCAAGGGGTAGACAAATCAAAATGTCCAATCACCGCTGTTTGCTTGTTAACTGCGATAGAAAAAACGAGCTCGTTATATGAAACATGTAACCCAACTCCACGGTGCCTCACCTTCATCATCAGTCCCATAAACGTAACACAGCAAAAGCGCAGCGAACACGATATATTTTGTGATCATGATCCTAGCTAAAGTGGCCCGAAACAACGCCATATATCCCCATTAATGCGAGGGAACCGCCGATGAGTCCAGTGGCCGTGCTTCCGTTTCCCTTATTTCTGCTCGTCAGGTGTGTCATAGTGGGTGTGGCTAACGACAGGCGAGCGAACGATAGTGTGATGACGATTGAGTGATAACACAACAAATATAGCAGTTATAGTCCACAGGTGGGTGTGTGTGTGTCAACATACGGTGAAGCAATAATTCGCGGTAGGTTAACTGTCTCAAGTGAGTCAGTTTCAGTCACCTGTGGCAGTAACTGATCTTAAATATGAAGACGGCTTACAATAAAATCCAGGAAAGCTTATTTTCAATGCAGCCCTAACTGGTTTTGCACTATTACTTACAAACTAATACAGCCACTGAGAACACGCAGCCTTTACTGTGTTTAAAGTCAATTGTTTGGAACGGCTTCGAAGATATCGCGATATTTTATTGTGACTGCGTCACTCACGCGGAAGTGTTTTGGTGTTGAGCAGCGGCGCAATATTCAGTAACTGAAAAAAACAACGTTAAAAAAATAAACAAACACCAAACAAGTTGGTTTTTTTTTTTTATTTTCGTAGTGTACCTTGAGGTATTTATTATAGAAATCCGCCAATCTCTGCAATAGCCGCGTAAGTGTTTGGACGCTATTCCGAACCAGGCTTTTGTTTTGAGACCCCGATGTGAATCCAACGCTCGTTAGCATCTGGCTAAGCTAGCTGATAAGAGTGATGGTCAGCAGTTGTTTGTCGACTGTCTGTTCAACTATCGCTGGACAACAGCCACGTGGAACGTGTTGACATAGATTGTCTCGTGCATGGCGGAATACCACATGTTAAGATTTGCTCGCCTGTTGAAGAACGGACTGGCCAGGAAACAAGTCTGGACAAATCCAAAAAACACCTCATTCGTGGTGTCGGCTCAACTTCTGTTGTGAGTATAATCTTGGTGGCTTTTTATGATGTGCTTTGCAATGTCACAAAATAATGTGTTACAGCTACATCATTGCTTTCTTTTTTTTAATAGAATGACTGCGCTGACAGACTTTGAACCTTTATCAAAGAGACTCGGGGTTGAAACAAGTGCCAGAACGTCTTCTTCGTCTTCTCTCAAAGGTAATTTGGCTGGATGTCATTTCTCTGTGACAGTTCATGTCATAAGTTACTGTTTTAATTTGAGTGTTCCTTTTCTCTCTCCAGTCTTTTCTTTTCAGAGAAGAGACAATGACACAGTAGATCAAGAAAGGAGGCAAAAGAACGCAGAGGTGAAGATGGATATACAAAAAAAGCCTGGAGCAGATGGTTTGCGAGGTGTGAAGACGAAGACTTACCATCAAAGAATTGGCCCCAGACAGAAAGAGAAGTTTAGGAATAGTCTTAAACAATGGTTGGTTAAGCCCTCAAAGATCCAAAGTGCAGCTGAAGTGTGCCAAATCCAAGAGGATGTAGAAATGAAAGGTGACTCTGATTTTCAGAGCACCTCAGTTCAGTCTCTTAACTGCGAAAAGCCTACTCTCTCTGACTCAGATGAAGCGACCCAACCCTTGGCACCACAAGACCTGGATGAATATAATCCCGTGTCACAAGCTTCCAAGGATAAGGAAGAAATGGAGGCAAGCCCAGTAGGCTCAGAGGGATTTGTCAAGCAAAACACCAAAATAACAGACTTCTTTCCAGGGAAAGCATCCCCAGGTTTACCCATGAAACGAGGCAGGCCACAGAAAGACGTTCCACATAAAGAAACTGCGCCTGCTGATGTCAAAACTGATGTCAAATGGATGGGGACACCTATCAGTGAGCTAAAGAGACTACCTGGATGTGGTGCGCCGCTCCCCGCGCTGAAGGATGTCCCCGGCCTGCACACTGTGATGATAAGGGTTTGAGTAACTCTTTCTCTTACTATTCAATGCACTTGAGGTCGAGGGGCAGTCCATTGGTTTTGCAAGCCTCTGTGACACTGCTGCATTGTAGAATTTAAAAATATAAGCTATTATTATAACCTGTTTCTTCAACATACAGTGCATTATATAGTACATATATATCTTTGCTCTGTAGTATCGGGGGTGCATAGTAGTGTTGAATCCACACATTTTCCAGTTTAAATCATGTGCAAAATGGGACTGAGTAATGAAAACCAACCTTTAAAATAATGTTCTTTTCTTTGAAAAATCAAAATAATGAATTTGAATGTAATGTTTGGTGTTGTATCAGTGAGGACCTGCAATTTGCCAAGCTTTAAGTCATGTAATACTGCAATTTATTGTTTCATGCAAAGGTAAAGATAGACTGAAAATTATCTTTAATCTGATTATTCTTTGAGTTTCTCATGGAGTGTGTTTACCTTTCCTTCCTTCATTAGACCTATTGTCATTAGAACTATTCATTTTGCAGAGAGGTATTATATGCACTAATGCCATTTATTTTCATTTACTCCCTTTGACAGACAGACCTTCTTCAGGATGGTAAAGTTCCAGTTCCGTATCCTGCTAAATTGAGGGATTCGTGGGATGATGTTCATGTCAAGATGCCCTGTTCAAGCAGAAACCTGTTTCCTGTAGAGGATGAGGTAATAGTCCAAATAATTATATACCTGTTTGTATAAAACGCAATTGTAGCCAATGACTATGTTATGCATAAAGTGGACATTAAAAAGTAGGCTAATTTTAATTGCACTGACTGCACACCACTGGCTTATGTCGGTCCAGTAAAAACAGTGCAATCACATCTCTGACTGAAGGCGCATCATTTCTATATTTGCTACTAAGTTTATAGTACTAACATATTAATATTAAGAATCTGAAAGTGTGTTAACTTCTCTTTGGTTAAGATTTGTAATGCTTAAGAGTTTTAACAAGTTATGATGTGTAAGTAGGCTTGTGCCGCAATTCACATTTTTCATGGCGCAAAACTGTGTGTGCATGACTAACACATGGGGGGAAAATGATAGTACCTGATAAATGAATACATGTAAGTAAAAGGAGGGACAACACTGCAGACAGTTGTATTTTTTGCATATAAAAGCACATTGAATTCACCTTACAGACATCTAATACATTTTTTGTGTCCACAGGAAACACAAGAACGACAGAATAAGAGTCGTTGGGAGTTGATCAAGGAAACTTTAAACAGGGAGTTCACAGGTTATTCTGAGTTAAAGGCAAGTTTCACATCTGCATCTTTTTATTGGCAAAACCAAATGTTTTGCATTTCATGAGACCACATTGAAGTGTAGTTGTTGTTACGAGATAATGCCATAAGATGGCGTTATGGGCCCAGAAAAGTCAGTCTTAGAATTGGCGGCCACGATATTATGTTTCAGTGCACACATACAGTTTTTCCTACTTTCAGATAAATTATGCTATTCAAGTTTCTTTAATTATTGAATTTGTTTGTTGCAGAATGCAGTATTGAAATACAATGCCTCAAATGCCAAGAAATGGGACTTCACAGCATTATATTTGTACTGCACTAAGGTAAACAATTTAAACACCTGTTGTGATTACTGATCTGTTAATGGATATTACTGAACCTTTTTTTTTTTTTCCTCAAAAAGTATTTGTTTTCAAAGAGATTTAATTATTGGCATGCAGACATGTAAACACAGATGGACATACATGGTAAAGGATTAGTTGTAGATTAATAGAACATAAACTGTCCAATCACAACACACAATTGCCAAACAGAAGGCATTGTAAACCAGCATTAGTGCTTCTCACACAGCTTTGGTCAAAGAAAGTACAGATGGCGTATTAGTTAGTATTGATATCTTCAGTTTGTGGAAGATACTCTGATGTCTCATTACACGCCGCATTAGGCTTAGTTTGGGTGAAGAGTGTTTATGTGGCATTGTTGGCTTAATATCTGCCTGTCATCTAGAGGGATTGAAGCTATGAAATACTTGTTTTTAATAAACAAAGAAAATATGTGGCAGAGGTTGGGAACAAATTTTTATTGGTTATGAGAACAGCTTTGTTTTTTTATTTTTTGAAAGCCTTTCTCAAACATTCTTGTGTTTATGTGCAACCTTTATTTTTGCAGCATTATGTAAACACTTGCTCACAGTCAATAGACTGGGATTTCATTTGTCCCTAATTTCTTGTGCTGTCTGGATATTTGTCTACAGGTTATGGAGTTGTATTTTAGAGTTGTTTAAACGATTTATGTGATTTTTATTCCCATGTTTATTACACCGTCACCAGCTTAGTCATTTATTTTACAAACCAGAGGTGAAATAGGCCTGAGTTACATCATGGTGTCCAGAGCACTGTCGGCTCACTGGGTGTGTTTTCAAGCCTCCTTTGGAGACCATCGATGTGCTCTCCGTCATCCTGTGTAGAGAGTCAGGGAGGACTGAACCACTGTCCGGCTCATGAAACTGAATGGGGCTATTACATTTGGAAGATGAGCGGTGTTGTGATATGAGTGTTTCATATAAGACACCTTCAACTTGTAAGAGTAGTAAAATAACACGCCTTATTTTCTTTACAATACAGGAGTGCTCATCGTCTCTGTGCTGCATGCCATAGTCTAAAATACATCAGGTGTCTGTTTTCAAGATATTTCACATCTAAGGAAAATAAACTACACGTAATGCTATTCTTTTTCTTGAATGCCGACATGTCAAATATGTTTCTGTCAGTTTTGCACAAGAACAGTAATGGATATCACACAAGAGAATGTTGTGGCCCTTCAGAGGCGAAATGGGAGTGTAGAGGAACAATTTAATGTTTTGCCAAAAGGTCACGTTTAGTAACTTGTCAGAAAATGGCTGACAGCACAACCGGGAGAATGCTTTATTCCACTATTGTGCTGGTGAATCAATTGTGTGCCATATGTATGTCATAAATCATGTTGGAATGGGGACTTTATTCGATAAAATCTGAGCATGTTGAGAAAGCCATAAGCTTGGCTCTGTTGTTGCTGCAGGATTTTTTTTATCGTGTCTATTGAATATCAAAATTAGATTTATTTTCAATCTGCAAAATGTTCAGCGTCTTCAATAGATTAAAATAGTGTTGGGTGTAATGTGAGATGCTATTTGCTGTAAATTGCCAAATTGGTCTCGCAAGTAACTTGACCATGTATATGTTATTCTAAGTCATATAAAATACATGTTCATTATTCACACCTGACACACAATTCCTCCTAACAAACACTGTTTATTGCTTCTGTTATTTAGAAAATGTATTTACAGCTTACCTGAGTAATAAATCTGTGCTTTATATAGTCTAATATGCTAAGGAGGCAATAGCAATTCGGCTACGGTACAGTATAGATAGAAACTAACTCTTAAAGGCCACGGAAAATAGTGCTGTTCAACACATAAAATTGTAAGGCCAGTAATAGGATGCTGCAAGTGTGATTCATCTCCAGTGCAGCACGTAAGTAAAATAAGGAATTGCAAACAGTGCAATAGAGATGCCAGATTGGAGACGCTGCAGCAGGATGATTTTGAGTGTCAGAGAAAAGTAGACTTGAATGGCATAGAGTGACGGGGCAGGCCCCTTCATTGAATATTCATCCCGACACTCACACCTTATGAATAGCTGAAAAGCTGTTGACGGACAGCGTCGGCTTTCTTTCATTTCTCAGCCTGTTGTAGTTACGGTTATGAGCACAGAAGTGTTTTGTTTTTTTCACACGGTCATACATACACACATACATACACAGATGCAGTCACGCAGATTGCTTTATTGTTTGGACATGTGGTGAATAGGATCAAAAGCGGGATGTTGTTGTGTTAAATCAGCATTGGAGCTCTTGGTTTTCTTTGCTCACGCTCTTGCATCTTGCTTGATTACTTTGTCAGTTTGGTGTGATGTATATGTCCGGATCAATTCAAACAAAGTGTTAAGTTGAGTTGATTTGATGCACTGTCTTCTTGTGATTTAAAGAACCCGGCTTATACTACCTCAGCTATATCTATCGCCTCGCCCTGTCAACTGCTTTCATTTATAACGCCCATAGGAGCAGTTTATGATGTCAACCAGGTCATTACTTACGACAGTGTTTAGTCAGGCTTCCTTTGCCACAATATAAATATCTCCACACTAAATCAACAGTCAAGGTTCCTTGTCCTAGGAATACACTGTCCTTTTTATTTCAAATGCTTGGTCATTTGCATCTATTCCAGGATGTTTAGTCAGCTGTCGTGGCTGTGCCAATATGGGTGTAACTAGAGGTTTGTGTTTTTAAAGCAATTGTATCGTGGTGTTTTTAAGTCACAAATGGTTGATTTTCCTTTACAAATATAGTAGGCAACATTTCCACCTAAACCATGACAGAGCTTTGATTATATTTATACATAAAAACAGCATTTGGTGGCTTGTCGCTGTAACTTCCATTAAGACATCAGACAATGAACATTACTACACGTAAGGTGAATAAAATTTTAAAACATCACCTTGCCAGTGAACATTTCGGCCTAAGGTACAATGGGAAAGGCAAAGATTATATTTTCTTCAGGACATGTTTTATATAACAACAAAGACAAATCCTACAACCTACCCTATTTCACAATGTCATCAAACTGTGTCTTGTTTTCAATGACCCACCCCTAAGGAAGGAATATTCACACTGCATTAAATAATTGATTCTAATGCCTTTATAATAGGCAAATGACCTTGCCTAAGCTATGTGTAATTGAATAATATGTATCCTCCACAGTCCCTTTTAATATCCGTTACTAGTTGTATTGCATCTGCATGTACAGTATTTCACTCATTTTTAAAAGTTTTGCTTTTTGATATTCTGTATTGCAGATCTTTCATTAAGTTTTTTTATTGTTCTTATCCATCTAATAATATCACAGCTGAGTTTTGTGGCACAACAACATGAATAGATCTCTTGCTTTCTCCAAGGTCCTGGAGCCGGATGTGGCTGAACATCTGTTTGGCTCCCTGCTGCCAGACATGGTGCAATTAGCACTGAGAGCATCTGAGCTCTGCACCAAGGTAACACCCATCACCAAACAACAGATAATGATTCACTGGTCTGTGACAAAGAACATCACTGCTGCAGGTTGATCCCAGACGGTTGTAACATGACAATTAATCTTTTAAAATGGGAGTAAAAAGGGTGAGGTCAAGCCATGTAGTTGTTGGTGGTTATTTATTATCTAGTCCTTTTGGTCATCTGACTATATGTGGACGATTAAGAGCAGAGTGAAAAGCAATCATTAATAAGGTTTGTGTGTATTCAGTAGGCCATCCATTCTGTTTGTTTTCTTATATAGATGCACTGCTGATTTTTAAACCCACAGTCTTTATTAGCAGTATGGATCTCTTGTGAGGAAAGGATACAAGTTGATTGTAATGATGGTGGCTGATTCAAGAAGCACAGAGTGGCACCGAATTAGTACATTCATGCAACATACTTCAATGTGTCGTTTGGAAAATTGACAAAATAAATTATGTTGACCTTCATCAGCTCTATCTCTGTTCCTCCTCTAGCCGATGCCCCTTCTCAAGGCAGGCATGAACCACTCCATCACCATGTCTCAGGAGCAGGTGGCATGTCTCCTCGCCAACGCCTTCTTCTGCACCTTCCCTCGACGCAACTCCAGAAAAACAGAGTACTGCAACTATCCGGGTATCAACTTCTTCAGGTAGTGTGAGGATGTGGTAGTTTCTTACATTATTTATAGAGTTACTAAATCAGGCTGTGACTGATGCTGCGGTGACAACTTTCCATGAGGGGGCACTACTGTATATGCTTTCTTTGCCAGTGATTTTATCATCTAATCAGGTGCTTAAGCATATAACATCTACATTATGTTTAGATCTAACTGTGAAAGTTTGTTTTTTTTCAAAGAAACTGATCAATCTGATGCATTGAGCATATCAGTCACTGGTTTGACATTTTTCTGTGAAATCACATTTTGAAGCATTTTACAGTTTAGAGCAGATGTTTTTTTCAGTTTTCTCTACCCACCAGAAATATACAAAACAGTACTATTTGTTGTTCATTCTACCTTTCTCTGACACTTTCCCAAATAACAAGTATGAAGGAGGGTAGGAGGGTCTTTTTGTTGAATCCCTGCAAGCTTTCGCTGTGGAGATTGTTTGGATGGCATAATGCCAAATCAGCCTGCCCATCAGTGCTCAGTCATGTCCTCCAACTCTGTTGGCATCACAGTGTAATTATTGAGATGGAACAGACAATTAGATTAACATTGACTCAGATGGCTTCTTTTGACAGTGGAGAAGACCCCATTGGCTGTTTTGCAGACAGCTACAGCAGTTCAATGGCATCGGTATTTCATTCACGTAAAGGTTGCTGTGATTTGAAAGAAAAGCCAGAGTCTGTTTAGAGGCTGCTGATAAAAGGCTTCCTCAGTCACCTATTTTATGCAAGAAACTTTTTTCACTTGTATTAGTTTTAATAACAATTGAAGGATTCCAACTTCTTGTTGGCATTTGTTCACAGAAATAGGTAGATAAAGCTTTTTATCTGTACATTTTCGTTTATCACAATGCAGACTTCTAATTTCTATTCAGACAAAACAAAAAATATTTTTTTTGGCTTGATTGAACATTTGCTCGGTTTTTAAAAGGGCTTCTCTCTGCAAACTTTTATTGTTTTACCATGAATTGAATGTAGCTAAAGCAGTTTCCAGGCTGGATTTCCTATTTTTATATGTGTTTGTGATGCAGGAAACCAGTTGTATACATACTGTAATCACTTACCCGCGTCCTGGTTTTCTGCAGACCTGTATGGGGTATATTCATGTTATATAATGTGTTATTAATTCTCTATTCTTCAAAGGCCATATTGCTTTTTCTTACTAAAAGCCTGCTCTCACTAGTGGCTAGCGGATGTCAAAAGAAGTTTGTCCTGAGGCCAACATGGTACATGATTGTTCCTAGAGGCCATGCTGACAAAAAATGGACGATTTCAGGAGTTGACTTCGATGAATGAGTTTTGTAGACCCTGAAGGGCCCTTAGTGCATCAAGCTTTTGTCGTATATTCATTTCACTCTCATGAAACTTTTTTTTCTTTCTTTAGGCATGTGAGTCGCTGTGGGGTTCTTTATAGAGATTTGCTTGTAAGGCATATGGTGGACTTAATGCTGAAAGTGCATTCAAACCCGCCCACTGCACCTCACTGCCAGCAGCTTTGTGTGTGTTATATTTCAGGGGTATAGACCTTCTTGCCTCCTGAGGACTCTGTTGCTTAAAAGGGACACGGAGCTTCTTAATGTATCCCCAAGGAGGGAGCCCTGTTTCCCTCTCTGCTGTATTTCTTTTTTTCTGTGTGTGAGTGCTGTGAAGTAGCACACGAGTGTGACTCTGTGATGGAAAGCCTGAGGCAACTCCATTGTCCTGACAATGAAGGAACTCCTACATAATCGGCCAGTGACTGAAAGGGAAGCTGAGTGAGAGATGAACTAAATTGTATCAAACGTTAAAGCATGACTGAACTCACGTGGCCAAAATGGACGTCTTGTGCCTCTATAGCGCTGGTTATAGAGTCTTTTTTTCCTCACTCTATTATTGGTGAAACTGTAGGACTTTTGGGTCCACTGTGCCACGTATAATCTGCTTGCTTGAAAAATGTGCTTCATGAAAAACATATTTTTTCTAATATAAAGAACTGTTTTCAAATCTTGATATGTTCTTCTTATCAGGCTGTTTGAGGGTTCGTCTTCCACGAAGATCGAGAAGCTGAAAACACTGATGTGCTATTTCAAAAGTGTCACAGAGGAAAGTAAGTGTTCGGAGTTAATTTCCAAAGAACAGTATTTTGTTGATGTAAATTAAGATACAATATTGATGTTTAATACGATTTTTTTGCTTTTTAGCACCCACTGGACTTGTGACATTCACACGAAAAAGATTGGAAAAACCTCTCAATTGGAAAAGGTGTAGTATATCAACATAATGATTACATAGGAATGTTATTAGAAGTAGTAATCGTAGCATGGCAGTTGTTTCTGCCAAGCATAAATCCAGGGTTTGGAATCAAGCAAAGATCCATTGTCTCCGTTGTCAGTAACTGGAAAACGGTAAATTCTTTGTGTTTCAGCTTGCAGACTAAGCTCACAAAGCTCCACATTACTTGTGAGGGTACCATTGAAGATGGTGGTTATGGAATGCTTCAGGTAAGATGCAGAGGAGGACAAGTTCACTTGTGGAAAGATGACCTGATAATGTCATTTGAGTGGACTCTGCCTTGCAGAATCCCATTCGTTTGCTTGGATGAGCTCTTAGTTCAAGAGTTGCTCTTCCTTGTGCTTGTTTCCCATCCTCTTCTCCTACCATTGTAAGTCAATAACTGAACCACCACGTTCTGGAGTCTTTCAACCAGAATGCTTACTACTGCTGAAAAGGCCTTTGAGGGAGCCTGTGACACGTTGCAGGGAGTGTGTGCTGGGACTGGGGTCAAGGCCTCTGAGCCTCCTCTGCTCTCTATGTCGGCCATGCTTCCTGTACACTGTCAGGCTAGCCCGTTATGCCTTTCACCTTTTGTTTGCCTCCAGTTGCCACAAGCTGACAGTTGACGTGCACACATGACCAGCTTTGGGGCAGGCCACGGACCGGATTGATGGATGCTCTACTGGGGTGGGGGTGGTGCTGACAGGCTGTCAAAGCAGACTTTGGAGAATGGCTCGCTGTCCCAATGTTGAGTGACCAGTTTGGAGAGATCTGCTCTCAGACTGCTGCTCGCCCCTTTGCAGCTTTTTTTCTTTGGGTTGTGACGGGTTGCTCAAGGCTCTCTGCAGGCCAATGAGCAACAACTGACAGTCCTGCAATTTGATTATACTGTATGTTCCACATGACTGCTTCCTGCCTTAAACAATGAGTTGTCATGCTCAAGTCAGAGCTGAAATGATGAAATGTGTATCATCTCATAAACAGGCCAAAAAATAAACAAGTAAATCAGTGTCACCAGTAGATCTGGCCACAGACCAGAAGGGACACAAGCAGCAAAAGCTATTACAGGCATCAGTCAGTTTAGCAGCATGTTATGACTGGAGGAAGATGTTCACTTTGGATTTTAAGACAGCTTTCTCAATTTGATATTTGCTACTGGCAGCGGCACACTTATATCCTGCTCCTCAGGGGAGCGCATTTTGGCAAGGTGGACTGATGTCTGAGTATGCCACCTTCCCAATCAGTTTGTCAGGGATTTTTTCACAAATAAAAAAAGAGTGGAGACTCTTTCATAAGTTGTTTTATCAAAGTGTCATTTGTATATTATTTTGTTTTATGAACAGACACTGTTTTCTTCATCATCAGTTCTCTTGTCTCAATTTATAGGTGGATTTTGCCAATCAGTTTGTGGGAGGAGGAGTCACCAGTTCTGGTCTTGTTCAAGAAGAAATCCTGTTTCTAATTAACCCTGAACTTATTGTTTCTCGCCTCTTCACTGAAGCCTTGGATCATAATGATTGTCTGATAATCAAAGGTCAGTAAAAGAAAAAAAAAAGAAAACTCTCCCACACCGTGTTTTACAATGATTCCTAGTGAAGTAATACAGTTGAATTTAGTTGATCTAGATCAGATCAATATTGCCCATCTTCACTTTCCTCGTACTTGACCTATAGTTTGACAGAACAAGGCTCCTCTAGGCACACACAGCATGAGATGCACATTTCACACCTCCAATTTACCCCCTCCTGTCTCTGCAAGAGGCTAAAAGATGTTTGTGGTGATTGCTCTCTTTTCTGTATCTCTCCTTGTCAAAAGTGTCTTTTGTGATTGGCTGCAAAGGGGAGAGTCGCATCAATTGGTAGTTGGAGATTGGGCTGTCCTTGATTGCTCCGTTGGGTCTTTCTGTTGTGTAATTCCCACTGACTTCAGTATTGAGTGGTTGCAACAACAAACAAGGTTGAGACAAGCCAACAAACCCAGAAAAGAGCTAGACTGGAGGAGTCCCAGCAGGAGGCTGATGATTCCTTTTCCCTTTTTTTTTTTTTTTTTTTTTTTTTTGGGTTTAAATTATTTGTCTTACATGGCATGTCTGGACTGAAGTTGCTTGATTGTGTCTGCTGAAAAGTTTGTAAAATTAATGTTAGCTTACTTCTTAATGGCAATTAAAAACTGAGGGAGTTTACAAATCACACTGTCTCTCTGTAACAATAATTTAAATCAACAATGTTTGAATTTTACAGTGGGCTCCTTAAAATCATGACTATTTAAAGTTATCTGTTAAGGCCCTTCATAAGTAAAGCTAGTCATTAATCAAATGTGTCCAACTCAAATAGCTTAAACTTACATGCATCTTATCATTAAATTTAAGCGTAAAAATAGCAAATTAGTGATTTTATGATTTCAGACTATAGAAGGTAAATATCCCTGACTTACCATAACATTATATAGTCTTGTATAGCTTTAAAGCAGCTTTCAAGCAGATATGATGACTTAAACTGCCTCCCTCAGTATTTGAGCTTTTTGTTTTGGTTTGTCTGTCTGGCATGGTAGAAAAAGTTAGCAACTAGCGAACAGTGTTGGCTAGTAATTAGTCATAAACTGCTGAATGAAATATCAAGAGATGAGGGGGGAAAAATGTCTGGTTGGCCATAAACAGGACTCCGAATGAATGCTGACCCTTCTTCCTTGTGCTGGATGTATAAATATGTGATAATAAATCCAGTTTAGCCATCATCTGTCTATAGATTAACTTCCTTTAGATTGCATAACATATTGGTGGGATATGAACAGTAGCTGAGGCAACAGATCCTCCGCCCTACTGATCAACAGTCACTCCTTTGTCAGAGTCACCTTCAGACTTCTTTCTGGCCATCTTTTTCTTGCTTCCACTTGCGCCACTTAACTTTATTACTGGGGCCCAGAATTAATTATAGCTGGAAGACCTGCCCAAGACCTGCTCGGCTAATGGACTCTTCCATTCCATCATCTTTATTAAACCCTGCCTGTATCTCTTGTCCTCCCTGTTGTAAAACTCTGAGCTGCATTGTGGCTATGTGGTAAATCATATTCCCTAGTGATATGTTTGGCGTTCAGTCGGGATGCTAATGGATTTTACCTCTGCACTGAAATTTGCAAAAGTGCCCGGATCTAATTGAATTTTCGTTGATTGCTTGATATAGAGCTGCCATCAGGGTGGTCAAAGGTATAAATTGTATTAGGATGAAGTCAGATGATCCATTGATGGCAGCATACCAGACAATGCAGGAGATGTATGGAATTTTTTTCTTTTGGTTTGTTGTAACATCTAGCTTTGTCTTATTCAGGTGTCGGTGTGAACAGATGATGCCTAAAAATAAGTCTTGGATAAATGAATGGTGGCTTTACTGTTTATTAAACCTCATTGCAAGGCTAATTCTTATTGTAGACAACAGATTTTTAATGTTGATAAACAGTGTTATCGTTGTTTGTTCCCTTAGTTTATTGCCTTTGCCTCAGAATTTACAATGAGAAGCACCTCTGGCATTTTAGAGGCTCTGGTCCACAATAAATATGAGACACTGCGTTGTGACGTATTTACACATGAATGGAACAACCTTCAAGAATATTGCAAATTATATCTGCTCATTTGTATGCAACCTATTTGCTGTTTAGAAATAATTTCTAATAGCCAGACATATCTTCCCCTGGCCACAATTTGTCTGCTTTCTACTGCAAATAGTTTTTGAATGACAAATAGGATGCATAAAAAATATGAATCAGAATTCGTATTCTTCTTGAAGGTTGTTTCTTTCATACGCAGATTCAACATAGAGTTTGATATTTTTGGTTGACATATGAAGGCCGGGTGTTTTTGTAGTTGGCACTGAGGCATTTACGATGGGAGCATTAAATATCTGTCTGTGGTATCTCATATATTTTCTCATGAATATTCTTGGAGATCCTCTCCAGATCTGTGAAATGGTATGGTTTTGCAAAACGTGATACTTTCTTACAATCCTTAAAATTAAATTTAAACCCTTTAAATTTCATCGTTTAAGAAGAATAAAGTCTATGACTAAGCAGTTATTTTTAAATTCCAGTGTTGTTCCATAAAGCTGTTGTACACACGATGTCTTCTTCTTCACTGGAAAGTCCAATCAAGGTGTATGTGCACGCGATGAATCATATGGACGGATTAAAATTTTGTGAAATAAGTAATGGGCCAGGATTGGCTTACAAACCATCATCCTTGAAGGTTCAACCCTTAAAATTGGATTTTCTGTGAGCACTGACAAACTTTCAGTTGATGAATGTGGAAGCAGACCCTATTTTTTGATTACACCTTAATATAATATGCAGTCAAAGTTGTGATTTTGCAAACTATTTCCTTGGATCTCATCATCTTTCTGACTGAAGACTGTCGAACTTTGTGAAAAATTTAAAATTTAGTTAATTTGGACACATGCTATCTCATAATGTACCTCCCACATCTGTTTTGCTTTTATTGGAATATTGGTGAACCTAATTAGGTGCTTCAGTGTTTTACTAATAAGCAGGCTGATTATCAGTGATTAATGAAAGCTCTGTCAAGTGGAATGCACTCTAGAGATTCCCTCCCCCCTATGTGCGCCTCCTCATACCTGCTGACCAAGGCCCCACTACTAATGACTTGGTTTATTCACTTTACAGCATGAAGCATCTCAGCAAGTGCTCTCAAAGGCCAGGTACTAATGAGCACTAATGAATGGGAAGTTAATTTGTGGCCTCATTTGTATGACTGTGCTGTTGCCTCTCCAGCCCTGTTTTATGGGTGATGAGTATTCCCCTGTGGGCTGCCAGTGAGTCGCTCTTTCTCACGTTGTTTTAAGAGGCATCTGTGTCATGTTGATGGGGGGAGGGGGGTCTCAGAATATTTTGCTGCATTTGTTGTTGCTGCATACTGTATATATTCAATGTTTTGGGTGAAGAAAAGACTTAACATGGTTGTGTATAAGGATATTGTTGTGTTGCAGTTTGGTATTTGCTTCACAATATATCCACCACTTAGATTGCATCACTGGCATTCTTGTCAGAGTTTGTAAATTAATTACTATTGCACCAAAAATCCCTTTATGATTGCCCTAAAAAAATTTTTTCAGTGAATATCATACAACATCACTGTATTATTTATGCTGTTAGAGTTTAAGTATCAAGATTGATATGTAAATGATCTGCAGTGGTGTTTGACTTATGTCACTCTTTGTTATTAACAGGTACACAGCAGTACAGTAAATACACAGGCTATGCTCAGACCTACCAGTGGAGCGGCAGCCACCATGCTACAACTCCAAGGTATTCACTGTACCTACCGAGATGCGTTAGCAACCTTAAATGCTTAATAATTGTGAAAATACAACCTCAATTCCAAAGAAAGTTGGGACGCTGTGTGAAATGTGAATAAAAACAGGATGCAATGATTCGCAAAACTCATAGCCCCATATTTTATTAAAAGTAGAACATAGAAAACACCTCAAATGTACCATTTAAGAAAATAAAAAGTAATTTTGAATTTCATGGCAGCAACGTTTCTCAAAAAGTTGGGACAGGGCCATGTTTACCATTGTGTAGCATCCTGTCTTCTTTTAACAACAGTCTGTAAACTTCTGGGGGGTGGGGATACCATTTGCTGGAGTTTTGGTAATCCAGTAATGTTGACCCCATTCTTGTCTGATGTAGGATTCTAGCTGCTCAACAGTCCTGGGTCTTCTTTGCTGGAATTTGTGTTTCATGATGCACAAAATGTTTTCTGTTGCGGGACTATTAGGTCTGGACATGGCTACCGTGTTTTCCAAAGAGAATTTCAAATTTTGATTCATCTGACGACGGAACAGTTTTTTCATTTTGCCTGTTTTTAATGCACTGCTGCCTGTGGTGGAAGTTTCAGTTGTTGTTTGTCGCACCACTTTTGTCTAGCCTGAAATATAGCAGAAGCTATTGAATGCAATACCATCAGTCTTTGCACAGACATTCACCATGCCACCATAGTGTTAAGAATTGTGTTTTTCAGGTGAATGTATTACAGATGAATTACAGTTAATTTTGGTACATGTATTCATTTCATCATCAGGATAAATTGCATTAACCTTACTGTAGCTATTCAAGTTTTGCTTACTGTACTTTCTGCAGCCTCCTATTTCTGACATGGATGCATTTAACTAAAAGTCAAACCAAATTTGGTTGCAAAACCATTTTTGTGATTTGTTTTAGAGATGAATGGCAGAGGAGATACACAGAGATTGTGGCCATTGATGCCCTGCAGTTCAGGACCTTTCTTGAACAGTTTCGCCCAGATAAAATCAACCGAGAACTCAACAAGGTATCTTTAATTTGTCTATTAATCTTTGCTTCATACTTTTTTTCATTATTCCTTTCTTTTGTTTTTCTCAACCTTATTAAACCTGTTGAAGTTTGCTCCTGTGTTTGACAATGGTATCTAGTGTGGTGTCAACTATTCCTAATTCCATGCCGAGTAGTGCTGCAAGGGCCTATTTATTTCGTCGTCAGAGGAAGAGTTAACGGATCAGAATTAAAAGAGCAAACTTATAGCTTTGGAAGTGTAGAGGCAATTTACCAATACTCATTTATTTTACAGGTTCATCCTCTGTGGTCACGTCTCTTAAACAGTGTATGGATGCAGTAATCTGAACCCATTTCCTTCATGTTTGGTTATTACAAATTCAATTACCTTTGTTTCATATAGAGTTAAATACTATAGTGTTAATTAATTTGGTCAGTAATTGAAAATGTCACTAAAAATGTCAGCCAAGACTGGTTACTTTTAATATTCAAATTATGATGTCTTATATATGTAATAAACACTAATGAATGATCAGATTTGTAGAGAATAACCTTAATTATTTTATTACTTTATTCCTGTCCAATAGGCCTAGAATGATATTTAAATATTGATAAATGACCTCAGAGCATTTAATTTTAATTATGACATTTGCATCGCCGATTTTTCTGAAACAGGAGCTCAAGCATATGCGCACTCTTCCCAGTCAGTGATGTCCATTCATAATAGAAAATCAAGATGTTGATGTTGTCAGTTGTCAGAAAGCGTGGATTGGTTTGACAGCTCTGACAAGGGCGTGTGAGGAATTAACCAACACGAAGATCAATTCTGTTTCGAATATTGTTCAACTAGCTGTCATATCTACCCTTTCAAAGAAAGAATTTATGACTGGTCAGTGGAAGGTTGGGCACTAACAATTCATTTTCACTATTCACTTCATTTCTAATGTGAAAATGAATTTCCAGGGCTGCCTCAGATCATTCATGTAACATCTCTGTCTTTCTAAAATTGTTTCTCATGTGACACACAACCCAGCTGACGTGTTGTCATGTCAGATGCCCTCATATTCACGCACAAGGGTTTAGTCCATAGTGTGTTTATATTAATATGTAAAACCCACACCATTTTCACACCAGTGACAATTCACTCAAGGCAAAGGGTGTGAAATGACACAATGTTAAAAATGTCTGCTCAGCCAGGCCAATCAACCTTTATGTGTTTGTGCATTGAATGATGTGTCACATGCAGGCCAGCAGGCAAATGGAATTACCTGCTTCCTATATTGCATTTTTATTTGCTAGCATAGAGATGTTCTGTAGGCCTTGTTCCTAGTGATCTGGAACAGTAGTTGTATCGCAAGACCTGAGGCTCAACAGAGATGATTGTCTTCATGTACCGAATGACACATCATCCCCCTGTTACAGCCTCATGCTCAAGACCTTATTTAGTGTCAATGTCTATTTGCTTCATAGTGCATGTTATTTGTGTTCCACCACTTAATTTTTTTGTTGATAACAAATAACCAAATATGTAGTATTTACAGTATATATACTGCTTTTTGACAAAATGCTGCAATTTTTTTATTTGCACTAGGCTTGCAGAAACTCAATATACTGCTTTCAATAGATTTTTAGTTTTCACCATGTAAATGATATGTTTTCATACGAATTATACTGAATGTACTTATCTCCACTTGTCTGTTAGAGAACACACATCATATCAGATTGTGTTTTGCATCCTGCTCACACACACCCGTTGATCTTTCCTCTCTTGTCTTGGTGTAGGCCTACTGTGGTTTTGCTCGCCCTGAGGTTCAAAAAGAGAATCTTGCAGCAGTGGCTACAGGGAACTGGGGCTGTGGTGTTTTTGGGGGCGACGCTCGTCTGAAATGTAAGCACTCACGTAACGCCTCCGTCAGTAGAAATATGCTCAGATCATCTTCATAAACTTGGGAGTCTAAGCGGACTCTTATTTTCTGGATGTAAGAGAATAAATTTCAGGATTAAAGGCATCAGCGGACCAGCATGGGCATCCATTTATCTTGCGGGAATGCGTACATTTGGTTAAGGCCTATTTGTCGCCTTGCTTTTATTGATCAAATGACAAAGTTAATACGTTTCATTAATAGTGAAATTGATCGCGTACTGGAGTCTATCAATCCATTGCAGCTTTTTGTCCGAGCCTTGTATCACTGTCATTGAGCATGGCGCTTCAGCAGAGTTAATGCTAACTATTTGCAGTAGCAGCTACTCACATTTAACGTGACTGACTGAGCCACTGTGCTGAGAAACTATTCATCCATCCATGCATGAATATTGTTAATTAGTTGTAGCATGGTACCGGTGCTCCATAGACACCTACTGTCTTCTTAATGGCATACCTCCCGGGAAGAGTTTGGTAATTCAGATGCTGCTCTCCTCCTGGGTTTGCCTTCTGTGGCCTTGACATAGTCAACTGTTTTGGTTTTTTTTTTAATTGTCAGATATTTTTTGATAAATGCACTGGACACAGAATAGGGGAGAGAAACTGCTGAAAAGCAGCTTAGCCTTTTTTTCTGCAAAATGTTGATTCACTTTTGCTCATTAACCTGCCACTGTACCAACCTTCAATAATCAGCAGACGTATTTCCAGTGTCTCAAAATATTCACATTCCTCTGGGACCAGACACAGCCTGTCTTTGTAAATAATCCAGACGTGTCAGTGGGATGAGGCCTATGATAATGAGAAAAGAATAACAATAGGAAAAAGAATTGGAGTAAGATTAAAACAATGTTTTAGTTAGGAAACACAAATTTATAGTGCGCTAAACAACAGACAATATCTATGAATAAATATAGAAATACACTTAATATATAGCAATAGATACCAGCACAATTACATAACCATAACAATTCAGCAAACGGCCCCCGCATACAATATGAGGGACCATTTGCTATTCTGTCTCACATTATAGAATCTATCAGTTGCTTAACCTTTACCTGTACATGCACTTTCAGTGGTAACAATTGGTACCGTATGACTCCTCAAAAGCTCTTTAATTAAGAGCTGCAGTATGTTTGTTTAAAAAAAAAAAAAAAAAAGATGATTTTGTGACACACTCACTGTCGAGGCTTCTTTTCCCCCAGCTCTGCTCCAGATGCTGGCAGCTGCTGAGGCAGGCA